>CAOLHI010003247.1:0-190806 GCA_948474755.1 Ctenosaura bakeri | reverse complement strand
GTTCCTGACAGAGTGAGAGGACTCAAGTTCAAAATTCTACAATATGTATCAAACTTCTGAAGAAGAACCACTGGAGGAGGGAGCAGTTGGTGGAACCACCGAAAATCCAGGCGATAAACGAGCCGAGAGAGACGAAATCCCAGCCAGCCCCCAGAGGCGTGAGCCAAAGAGCGACCTGCAGTTCCTGTGACTACCCCGATTACAGGCCAAACTTGGGCCTGGGGAGAGCAACCCAACACGGCTCACAGACAACGCCGCCGTGCTATGAGATGGGATGCTTCAATCAGCGAAACCAACCTGATGGAGCAGCTTTTAGCCAGAGAAGAAGAAGCAGAATGACAACGAGAAGAGATATCCAGGTTGAGAGCTCAGCTAGCTGACTGGAGAATCCTGGTACCTCAGCTTGGGCGTGGCTAACAGCAAGTGCCTATAGCAGCAGCCCTGGCACCTCTTGGAGGACCGGTGCCTCAAGCGGGGCCCAGACCTTTTCGAGAGATGATGGCTACATATGATGGAGATGGGGCAACCCTGACTTATTTCCTCAACATGGCTTCCAACTACATGGCTGACTACGGAAACAGCTTCAACGATGATGCCACCAGAGTCAGATACCTGAGCCAACACCTCAAAGGTGAAGCAGCGGAGTGGTTTGCCAGTTTGTTTGACTCACAAGCTGAGGAAACAGCCAATCCCCAGCTGTTCTTGCACTGCCTCAGAGAGAGGTTTGAAGATGCTTTTATTCAAAAATAAGCCAGACACCAGCTCAGGAAACTGCGCCAAGGAAAAGGAACTGTCGGAGAATACACCCATGAATTCAGAAAGCTAGCAGTTAAGGTCCCAGAAGGAAGGGATGACATACTCAAGCAATTTTTTCGAGATGGGTTAAACCCCACCATTCTGGATCATTGCCTTTTGCAAGGAAACCCAGCCAGTCTGTTGGGATGGATGAAACTGGCTGGCAAAGTAGAAAGTATCCTGGAAAGTGTCCAACTCTCAAGACAAAGACAAGCCCAAGAAAGTGGTTGCTCAACCCCAGGATCCAGAAAATCCACCTTCCTAAGCAGTGAAGATAGGAAAAAATGATTACACGAAGGGACATACTTCGTATGTGGGAAGAGGGGCCACATCACCAGTGATTGCCAGAGCCAAAAGAAAGCCACGGAAGAAAAGCCCACAACCCCTTCCACCAAGCCCGCATCCCGGAAAACCAACACACCGAAGCCGCAGACCAAATACCTGGGCGGTGGAACCTCCACTCAGGCTTGCGATGGCAAGGACAGCCCCTTGTCTACCTTCAACTCAGACAGTGACGAGTGGGACCCGGACCAATCTGCAAATGTAAGTACAACTAGAACTTGTCATGTATATGTACAGTGACTTTACAAGGAACAGATGGGAAGTTAAGAGGCCCTGGTTGGTTCAGTCTGTACCACTAGCTTACTGAACCCCATAGTGGCCAGAGAACTTACAGTAATGTTTGAACCCCTTAAGAAGGTTGTCAGATTATCGCAAATGGATATGGCAGGAGGCCCCATCCAGGAAAGAACGAGACACATACCTATTCAGGTAGGGAACCTCCAATGGCGATTGAAATTCCTAGTACCAAATAAAATTGTATTCCAAGTAGTCCTCGGGTACAATTGGCTAAAATGACATAACCCCCAAATTGACTGGACCTGAGGCTTACTAAAACATACTAACAACGCCAATCAAATACCAGGACAACAAATGTCAGCACTTAAAACAGCATTTAAATTGAGCCCCGAGGACCTGCAGAAAATCCCACAAGAATACTTGGACCTGCAGAAAGCATTTGAAGACCATGAAGCAGATAAACTCCCACCACATAGACTTTGATTGTAAATTAAGACTGATAGATGGCATCAAGATTCCCAAACCAAAAATTTACTCCATGAACAAGCAAGAGCTGGAAGTTCTAAAAAAAATCCTGAACAAGAATTGTCAACGCGGCTTTATCAAGCCTTCCTCCACCCCAATGGCTAGACCAATCTTTTTCCAGCAAAAGGATAGAAGAGACCCCAGACTCATTGTGAATTACAACTTAATAAACCAAGCAGTACTGCCTAATGCATATGCGATCCCACTCACAGCTGATGTCATGGGTCAATTGATCAAAGGTAAATTCTTTACCAAACTAGACCTCAAAGAGGTGTTCCACCAAATAAGAATAGACCCTGACAGTGAATGGTTCACTACCTTCTCAACCCCCCTGGGGAATTACCAATGGACAGTCCCTCCTTTTGGGTTACAAGCTGGCCCCGCAGCTTTCCAAATGTTCCTTAACTCAGTCTTGCAAGAATTCCTTTACAGTGGTGTTGTGGCTTATCTAGATGACATTTTGATCTACTTAGAGACACTCCCAGAACATACCAAGCTTGTACGCATTGTTTTACAAAGACTTACAGACAATGAACTTGTAAAAATCTCCAAATGTGAGTTTTGCACTCAAACTTTTGACTATCTAGGGTATCGAGTTTGTAACAATACCCTAAACATGGACCCCTCTGAGACTGATACAAATTTGAAATGGCCAGCCCCTAAAACTAGAAAACAGCTGCAACAATTCCTTGGCTTTGCCAACTTCTACTGCAACTTTATTGAGGTTTTTGCCACAATTGCCCTCCTGCTGACTGATCTTTTAAAGAAACCTTCTGATTCCAATGGTAAACCCCCCAAAAAGATTGCTTGGTTGAATAAGTGTCAAGCTGCCTTCGACAAACTCAAGCACAAATTCACGTCAGAACCGCTTCTATTGTTCCCTGATACTGAGAAAGAATTTATAATACAAACTGATGCCTCTGACTTCGCTATGGGAGCAGTACTCCTCCAATACAACAACGATGGACATCTAAAACCATGCGCCTTCATCTCTAAAAAATTCTCCGAAGCCCAGTGCAACTGACCATGGCCATCCACTTTGCCCTCACCACTTGGAGACATTTTTTGGAAGGCTCAAGGGTGCCTTCCCAAGTGTGGACTGATCATCGCAACCTAGAGACTTTGAAAACAGCCAGAAAACTAACACCTAAACAAGCATGATGGGCGGATTTTTTTCAACACTTTAAATTCAAGATTATCTTCAAACCAGGAAAGATGAATACTTTAGCTGACCCTCTATCCAGACTACCTTGCCACAAGTCGCCTACCCACGCCTCACCCCCTAAAGAACGAACTCTTTTTACCCCCAACACCCTTGGACTACAAGTTACAATGTGTGCGCAAGAACGCGCCCGCCACTCTGTTTCTTCTGTGCTCGATTCTGCCTTCCAACAAAACATAAAAACTGCTTACACTTCTGCCTGGCTGGGGGAGGGGGGAATGAAATACTCAGTTTGTCATGGTGGAGGGCCAAGGAATGGATTATCACTGCATTAGAGAATTGGTTCTGATATTGATTGCAAGTTCTTGGACTGATTGTATATGGTGAAGGGCATGTGCAGAGCACAGATATAATTTTTGGCTCCTTTCAACTCTGTCCAGATCAGAGTTGAGAGTTCAGCTTTATAAAATGTTATAAATAGCTTCTTTTTGATGCTTTCAGCCCACTTTTGAGGGGGAGAGGCGTGTGTTTCTGTAAACAATTTCCTGTGTACGTACTGAATTCCTACATGACTGGATTGATCCCATCCCTTTTAATTCTGTCCAGGGTTAGACTTGCAATGAGTCCAGTTTTGCAAGATAGTACCTACGTATTTCCTAGGCCCCAGAGTCATGCAGGGCTTTCATTTCCCTTTGCTCACAACAGGTAAGCAGAAGAGGAAACAGCAGTAATTACCATCCATAAAGAGTAACAGAGGAAGAAGTCTGTCAGTGGTCTGTTATTTTTCGCTCAAACCTGCTAACATATAGGAAGAAAGCTGCTTCCTAAATGCAGAAATAGTCATCAGGATGTATCAAGCTTGTAAAGACTGGTAAACATCAGGATGTTGGCTGCTGTCTTTGCTGAAAATTTCTAGTCATATCTGATTCTGAGCTTCTTACTTGCCAAATAATGCATATATTATAGTTCACATATCGCTAATAGATATACTTTATTTTAAAATACTTTAATATATGTGTTATTATATTTTAAAGCACTTTATCTCTTGCATTTCCTAAGAAGGGCTGTATTTTTTGTTGTTGTTGTTTGTTGTGGTGTTAACTAAAACCACAAATTAACAGTTTTGAAACAATACTTGTGATCTGTCAAAAGATGAGCATGAAATAGCAATAAATACATATAAGAAATATATCAGTTTCAGTGACAATTATGTTCAATTTTCCCTGTGATATTCTGGATACTAGAAACTTCACTCACTCTCTGTTATAGACAGATGTTATTATAAAAGTTGCATTGCCTAATAATAAGAGGTTCAGAGATATACATCAGATGTAGTAAACTGATAGAAAATCAAATGTTAGGACTGAGGCCCTTTTTGCACAGCATTTGCCACACAAAAGAGGGCCTGGAGCATTGCACAATTGCGAGGAGCAATCTGCACAACGCACTCATAATTGCGCAATGCTCTAGGGGTCGGCAGGGGCCAATCACACACTTTTTCATTTTTGGCTTGAAGCTGAAAATGGTGCACAATCGTGCATTGCTCCCGGGCCCTGTGTGCACTTACCTGGCATGCAGAGTCTCTGGAGCTGGGCCGGTCGCGCTTCCTGCCCCAGTGCAGCCTGGGAAGGTACCAGGCTGCACTGCGGAAGGAAGAGGCGGGGCTCTCACACGAGCAGGGAGCTCGTGCAGAGCTGAAGCAGCAGGGAAGGGAGAGCCTCTCAGCAGAGGCTGCTTGCGCGATCCCCGTACCCCAGCACTGGAACAAGGTAAGGTGTGGAAAAGGCTTGAGAAACAAATATGTCTCTTAAAAGATTTTGAATGGTAGATTGACAGTGGTCTTAGGCATTGCTCAATTGAATGACAGTGATAAAATGTATATCATAAACAGACTCACTATCTTTCTGTTACAATTGAAACTATGCACAACACTTTTTAATTGAATCTTTAGCAAAATTTGGTAGAGCTTTTGTAGGGGAGATCATTCAACTTGCACGACACTAGTTGTCCACCTCGCTCTGAATTGTTGGTCTTGTTCAACTGGTAATCACAAGACACAGTTTCATTATCCTTGGGCTCATGTGGATTGCTTCTGCAGAATGGGAAAACTTTAAAAATGAAATGGAACATATGGAATGGTAGAGCTGACATCACAGGCTTGTACTAAAGAATAGGTTGCCTGTTTGAGCCAACTGAAGGTTATTCCTAGAAATATTTAAAAAATGATGTTACTCTGTCTCCTTAACTTTTAGAATCAAACTTCCAAGTAATTGTTGATGAACTTAAGATGATGCTCTCAGCAAAAGACTATCTTTTAAAAGATAGTGCTAAAAGATAGTCCTATTAGGGCCTTGTGTAGCTATAAATTTGTTGTTGTGTGCCTTCAAGCCATTTCTAATTTAATGGTGACCCAAGACAAACCTCTCATAGGGTTTTCTGGGGTCTGAGAGTGTGTGATGCACCCAAAGTCATTAGTGAGTTTCCATGGTCAAGTAGGGAATCGAACCCTGGTCTCCAGGTCTTAGTCAGATGCTCAAACCACTACATTTCACTGGCTTCAAGGCTCAATAGATTACAGGCATGCAATTTACCTGGTATGCTCTGGCAAGCAAATTCCATTTGCTAGGACTTCCACAGTGTAGGATTTGGCTGGTTGTAACTTACATAGTTACAATTCTAGTTAATTAAATATTCCTCAATAAAAGAGACTTCTAATTTGACCACCGATAAATTAGATATCTGTTTTATTTGATCTGGTTTCTAATAACAAAATAATTCACATTCATATTCCATCTATGGTGCTTTAATTGCTTCCTGCTGTAAACCACCACCACCCTCATTGTCAGATCAGTTTAGGGCTACATTTTAAAAATGCATAATTCTGCAGCGTATAGCAATTGACACTGAAGTTGAGGTGTACATGGAATTGATTTATAGTTTTACCTTTAATATGTAATCCTATGGCTCACATGTATTCTTCTGAATGCCTGTTCAGCAAGTATAATACCTCATGGTTTCTCAATCAGGGATCCACAAGAAATTATGATTAAAAACAAACTTTTTAATGAGCTGTAAATATAGTAATTTTTATGCAGTGGTTCCTTGAGACCTGAAGACTATTTCAAGTGTTCCTCTGTGATAAGAAGGTTGAGAAAGGCTGCCTAATAGTTCTGTACAATAGCCCTTTCTTTCAGTGAATGTTTGGATCTGTGAACATTTTCTAACTATGTATAGCTTGCCATTTACCAGCTTTCCTGTAAGACAGAATGGGCAAGGTGCAGCCTTCCAGATGTTGTTAGGACTACAGCTGAACTACAACTACCTGCATATCTCACCATTGGCTTCATTGGAAGCTGCCACCTAACAATATCTGGAGGCTGTATTTTGCCCATTCCTTATATAAGATGGAAAGATTCTGCAACTTGTGCAGAAATATCTTTCATGATGCCACATTCCTTTGACATAACTGGGATGATGTGCTTTCCATGTGAGCTCGAGTCATATATGCAGGTTCTTTAGGCAGCAGCTATAATCATTAAATCAGTGCAAAGTACATAGTAGAAATGGGCATGTTTGTTGGGTAAAATTTTAGGTGACAATTAAATACCCTGAATGATAAAATGCTGAAACCCTCTAACTGTGGTGGAAAATACAAAAAGAATACTGCTAAGCTTCATGGCTTTCAGGAATGTTGTTGGTGCGGAGTTGTGCTATGCCGTGCATCATTTTGGGAGCTGCAAACACTTCTCCATCAACGTGATAGTAATGGATAGCACTTGTTACCATACCCTATCACTCCTCCTACAAGATATGCAGTTTTCATGAATTGAACTTCTTATCAACCGGTGGACATGATCGGGGTCATGTTGGCTGGAGAATGTGTTCGAGGTTACTCTGGCTGGAGACGTGTTCAGGATCATGAAGGTTCAGATAGGAGTATGCTGAAAACTCAGTGCTGATAAGTTTGTGCCAATCCCTTCACCGCTTCAGGCTCTTGGCATTTTTGAATACAATGAAAGATGAACTGTTCAGATTGGTGATCAATCAGAAACCATCCCTCGAGCTTACCCTACGACAACCTTTCCTATACACCAGAGATTATCATGAGTCCCATCAATGTTTTGTCGTTTTGGAGAGTTAAAGCAATCAGCCCATTCTGGGCCCCTTTATCAGTCCTGTGGGAAAGTCATTATGGCTCTGTCAACATACCCCATCAGGGTTTAATACAGGGTATAAAAAACCCAGCTTAGACCCCAGTCATTTGTAGTATGTAGTACGTAGTGCCCCAGACTGCTGTTCCTCTGTATTAGCCCTCAGATGCTATCTGAGACCTTCCACTGTGACCTCCTTGGTAACTATTGCCCTTTTCACCCACTATCTCTCTATCCAACTTTTCTTGCCTCAATTACCAATAGCCTTGTATGGTTCTTAAGAGTGTCTGATTTTTTGTATGTTTGTCAATTCAAATAAAATACTTTGTTTAACTTTCAGTGGAGTTCTCTCTACAGTTAGTATTGGTATACATAGGTGAAAAAATCCTGCCATTACCCTCCTTTCGCAGGCTTCCTTTGAGCTATAATTCCTCCAAATTCTAAGGAGATTGTGGGTGGACCCCAACATCCCCCACCTCTTAGGGTAACACACTGACGCTTTCACAGTTACAGCAGTTTCATACAACTCGCCTTAGCTATATCCTACAGAATGCTGGGATTTTTAGTTTGGTGAGATCCTTAGAATTCTCTGGCAGAGATCTGTAATATGGCATTAAACAATAAATCTCAAGATTCCATAAGGTGGAACTATGACCGTTAATGTGGTATCAAAGTGCTTTAATGTTGCAATGTGAAAGAGCATTTAAAGATGCAAGAGATATCAGACCTCCTCTTGACAGTCCCATATCATCCCTGTGAAATATCATGATCTGAGCAGTCAGTAGCATTGTTTGGCAACAATTAATCCAGACTTTTAAAAATTAGCTAATATTATAGTCAAGATCATGATTGCCACCATGGTTTAAGTTAGATGGGGATTTTGAAAAACAACAGAGATTTTATATCCTTGCGGGGGGAGGCTAGAACTAATATTCTCACTTATTATGAAAAGTTAAAAGGATTGCATTTCAAGAGAATGTGAGGAAGAAAAAATAATCACTCTTAACAACACTGTACTATAGTTAATGCATCAAAATATATGTGTAAAAAGGAGAAATCTAAACACAATGTCTACTGGGAAAACATGGCCACTTGAGGATTAGACGAGGCAGTGCAGCCTTAAGAAGAGGTAGATTCCTTTATATTTTAGCAAGCCCAAGTTGCCTGTGTTTTTGTGAAACAATAAAACAATCAAACTTTAAGGATTGTCTGAACTCTTCAAACATCTGTTCCAAGCCCCACACATCTAATAAATAATAGACTTTGCACTGTGTAATTATTAATTCAACGAGGGTAGGAAAAGCCCAAGCTGAGTTTTAAAAAATTGATATAAGGCTCCCTAGTCCATGAGAGGTTGAGATTTTAATTGAATCTTTAGTTTTATAGCAAATCAACTTGATTGTTTAAATAATAAATGCTTCCTAAAATTAATTATATCTCAGAATACCTATTTAGATGTATCAAGCCATCTCTTAATACTTACTGCCCTTAATATTTGATGCAATTATCACAGTGTTATTTTATATAAAATTAAAAGACCAGAGCAAATTATAATTATAATAAGCTACTTTTGCACCGGTTATCTCCAGTGAGTTTAATTTATTTCCTTTTTGTATAACTCAGTGTTAGAAACAGAAGGGGAAGTAATTAAATCCAGGGAGGGCGGGGGGGGGGCTGTCATGTTCAACTAGCATTTTTCTGAACTTTAGCAGAAGATAAAAAGGAGTTGGGCTAGATGTGTCTTTTAACTCCTTGGTCAACAATTACTCCTCCTGAAATCCAAGGTGACTCATCACTAAGATGTATTGTGGAAGCAATGGTACACTAACTAAATAGATTTCACTGACAAGAACAGCCCCCAGTGATGAGAAAGTTGACAGTTTCCACTGCTTTATAAGCAGCTTTTGTGACAGCCACTCAAGAGAGTTCTCTTCTAGACTAGAAGGTTAACGATTGCATACTAAAACCTTTATGACAGAGATGGGCACGGGGGAGAGTCCCAACATTTTGGCAATTTTTTTTTTAAACGAAGTGCTCATTTAAAATGTTTTGAAATGTGTACAGTGCAGCAGGGATTCCATCAGATGGGGAAATGGCAGTTAAAGTGGAATAATAGTGCAACAATTATGTAGTGTGAATGGGCCCTGGGTCAACATTTTCATTAAAATATCCAACACACCAACCCCTGGCCACTCATCTCACCCTCCATCCCTGTATATTTGACGTTAAGATTTTTCTTTTTTCACCACATTATGTTACTCTTGCTTACAATGAACTTTGCTATTTTAATGTCCATCCTCCAGTCTTCACAATCACTGTTTTTTAAAATTACCCAGACAGAGAAATCTTTTTGTTAGATCTACAGAAAGCTGCAACCTCTGAGCTTCCACAGCATCCAAAGCCCTGTGGGGCTCCTATAGGCAGAGCAGAAGTGGAGAGAAGCAACACTCCCTACTCTTTTTTGTGTGTATGTATGTACCTTCATGTCACCTGTTGACTTATGGTGACCCCATGAATTTATTAGGCAAGGAATACTCAATGGTTTTCCATTGCTTCTGTTCCCCCCTCCTTTTTTTCCCTTTTACTAGGTCTCTCTCAGTACTCACAATGAAAAGGAAATTATTTAGACAAGATCCAGTGGTGATTTAAAGGTTCTCCCAATGAGAGGAAGTTTAAAAAAAAAAGACTAGGAGGACTTTAGGTTCTATGGGTCCATGCCCCCTGTCAGTCCATCCCCGCTATCTCTCTTTCCTTCTTTCCTGGCATCAGAGCTCCAACATCAGAGAGGCTAAGGAAGCCAAAGTTTCCGTGGGGACAGGAAAGGGAAGAACCTAAGGTCAGATTTCCCTTTCCAGCACTGGGGCTTTGGCCCTACTCTTGGAGAGACAAATCTGCTCTTTCCTTTGGCCCCTGGACACCATAGAATTGCAACTCAGAGAATGTGTTTCTCTTAGTAAATGGCCAGCCCTACACCTCCAGATGAAGGAAGAGGTTAGGGCCATGAATGTTTGTGACAGATAGGGACTTAAAGAAAGGGAAGGAATGGGAAATTAAAGGGGAAGCAAGATAAATTGTGATTTAATGCTTTAGAGTTAACATTAACCAAACAATGCCTGATTCCACACCATTTGTAAACAGCTACAATTCTAAGCTTCTCGTACAGTTATCCAAAAGATGGTCAGTGACTAAAATTTGTATGGAAAGTAATTTTCTATTTTCTTTGAAGCAATTTTATTTCCTTTTGTCCTAGGACGTTCCGCAATTGTAGAAATGATGGCCTAGTTCCACAAAGAGATGCAATTGGATGAAGTGGTTAGCAAGGGCCATCAAGTTCTTGATAGATCTTCAGGGAGTAATGATGTGCCAATTTAGTAATACATGGTACAGCTTGAAAAGTAGCACGAGGAGGGCACTCTAGGTGCCTGTAAAATATGATTATTTTAAATAAAAAAGTTAGAGTTACATAAAACTCAGCCATGAAAAACACAGTCATAAAATCTCATTCTTTGCTTTATATATCATGCTCGTTGCCTTTGAAACCAATATGTTTTTTCAATTATATCCTCTTTTGACACACCTTAAGATCGTCTTTTTCTGGTGTTCTTTAAATTTGTCTTTTAGGGTTAATAGATTCTCCATTTAAACTCAAATTTGGAAGGAAAAGGGTATTATGAGCCTGCCAATACAGGCCAGATATGCTTATCTGGAAGACCCTTCAAATTATTTTGTGTCCCACTGTGGTGCATCACATCATACACGCTTTACTTTTCCACTTGGAGTCTTATAGCTCCTTAAGAAGGAAGCCTGTATCTTCCACATAGCAAGCAACTAGCTTCTCTCCCTTGGTGAGAGACAGGGGAGAACTGTGAACTTTTTACACTTTTTATATGCAGGAAGTATGAAGTCTGGAAAATGTTAAATAGGTAGCTAATATGGAAGTTGGCTGATTAATGAAATCTTACTGGATTAATCACATGAATTTTACATGATTAATTACAAGTGCAATGCTATCTACAAGTTTATACAGAAGCCTCACTGGATTTGATGTAATTTTAGCTAGGTAAAATCTGATTGTAAGAATGCAGATCAGTTGTTTCACAATGATGAATGGCTGTGTAGTGAAGCAGGAACAAGATTAGAAGAGTAATTCCACTGCCTTCTCTCATAAGTGGATATGCCTCTTTTAAACCAATGCCTGCCATCCAAAGCTTTGGTAAGTACTTGTTTTAAAACTAGGGCCATTTCCGCACTAGGCCATTATAGCGCGTTGATTCCACTTTCAGCCTCCTCTGGAATCCTGGGGTTTGCAGTTTAGGGAGGGGCCGGGTGGCCCCTCCCAAAACTGCAAGCCCCAGGATTCCATAGAGGTTGGAAGTGGAATCATCGCGCTATAACGGCCTAGTGCGGAAATGGTGCAAGACTTGTCACTCAATTAAAGTCAGTTAACTATATGGTTTCAGATAAATTTGAATAGGAATAAAAATAGTTTTCAAGCAATAGGTTTACACTGGTTTTTTAAACAATGTAAATATGAGCTGTAGTATGTATCTTCTTAAAAGAGGCATTCTCTTTTACTTAAGGTAAGGATAATGCCTCTCTTATCAGAGTGCATACCACGTGAAGTCTTTAAAGTACTTATATTAAATATAATGAGTTTTTTTTTTAAAAAAAAATGTCAGGAGCTTGTTTTTGACATATATTTTTAATTGGTTAAATGTTGCAGCTCCAATTAACATTTAAAATCTAATTAATTAAGTCAACTGTAATTTTAAAAAGCAATTAAACATTTCATGGATTGAAAGCCAAACAAGATATGTTCTTGTGTCCAATCTTCATTTATTTGAATCAGCATTGAATTGGGCAGGGTTTTGCAGATCTTCTCAACCAAAACCACTGTACATTGCTGGAAATCCAGAGCTAGGACATCTCCAGGAAATAACTGTTCAGTCAAACTGCCCACCAACTTAAAGTGAATTGAACGTTTATATTTATTAAAAGCTGAATATCTGCTTTTGCTTGTTCTAGAGCTAGAAACAACCCCATTGTTCATGTTTGGCTGTTGTTGTGTTGTTGTTTCTGACTTATGGCTTCCTTACATTGAACCTATCACAGGGTTTTTTTGGCACAATTTGTTCATTGGGGGGTTGCCTTTGCCTTCCTCTGAGGCGGAGAATGTGACTTGCCCAAGGTCACCCACTGGATTTCCATGGCTGAGTGGGGATTCGAACCCTGGTCTTTAAGAATTGTAGTCCAATGCTCAAACCACCACACCACATTGGCTCTCTTATATTTGGCTACTGATCTGATATAACCCCATTTTACTATTTGGAATTTTATTGGGCCCTGTTTGTAACCCAGATAAAAATAAACAGACAAACATGGCTGTATATTTCCATTTGGTCATTATAAAAATGCACCTTGTAGAAGGAAATATGCCTGGGAACAAGCAAAACTTATTTCTTCCCCCTCCTTCTCCTCTCCTTTGCATAAGATTAACTGGATTACTAGATACAGCAGGTGTTTAAATATCATGAAGACCGGCACCTCCAATTAGCTAGATCTCTAAAAGCAGCAACAAAAAAAGGATATGGTAAGATACCACAGCATGGAACAGAAGCTGCTATTTCCTATAGAATTAGCATAATTTGTGGGATATCTGACTTTTGAACAGCAAGAATTCAAGCACTAGGGCTCTTCAATCTACTCTCAAAGGCAAATGCTGTGTTCTCATTTGTATGATTTAAGTGTCTGTAGCTGCACGCATACAGTGCATGAGTGTCTGTATGCATGCATGTGCTTTTCATTCTGAGTGGATTTCTCTTGTTTCATTACTTATTACTTTTTTTTTTTTTAATAACAAGAGGCTTCAGCAACAACTCATTGGCATATGTTTCTCTATTCAGACAACACTCTGTGGTTTGCAAGGGTGGGAAAAAACTTTTATGCTTCTCCTTTCATCCATAAGGAGGAATGAAAACTTCTGTTTGCAATCTACAGCAGGCCTTTCTGATCTGCATGCAAAGCCTGTGTAATATTGCTACTTATTTGGGGGTTAGCTCCATGCAAGGTAGGACAACAGCAATCGGATTCACTTCTGAGCAAATCTGTAGATGATTGGGCTATACATTTCAATGGGGAAGATCAGAGAGACAGAGATATAACAGAGGAAGATGCAGAGCCACAGCTGCCTTTCTCCAGCTTAAAGCAGAATCAGGTGGATCATTTCCAACTCTTCTCTTCCTGCCCCCACTTTCTCCCTTTGGTGTCTTTACCTCATGAAAAACCATTAAGGAGAGAATCAGAACATAATGAGAAGTCTGGGAGACTAACAGTGCAATCTTATCCAGTTCAGCTCCAAAATAAACCCACCAACCAGCCAATGCAGTTAGTTCATCAGGGCTTACTCCAAATTAAGTAGTAAAGAAAGCTCTAATAATTATATTTTCAGAGCCAACATAGTATAGAAGCTTCAAATAACTAGGGCATTTTGTGATTCTTGCCAACTCCCCCAAATGGATGTAGGTTATGTGAAACCTCCCTGAAATATCAGGAGATAACATGGCCAATTTAGCCAAGAGGAACAAGCATAATGCCATACGATGAGATGAATGAATTTCCTAAACTCTTGAAGCAACATTATCTTCCTATGAAAAGAAACCATATCTTTCCCACAGAAACTGTATTGTTCTGCTCTGCCCCTGTAGAATGAAGCCAACTGTACATTAATTTGTATTAATGCTCCTTCAGAAATTGTTAAGAAAGGTGTTGTGCTCAGTAGTATACTAGTAAAAGGAAGTGATAATAATAGCCACCATACCCCCTAATTGGAGGGAGAGCAGTCAGTCTGAAACCCAAATGACAGAATGCTGGGCTAAGATTCTTAAGAACCTAAAGCAGGGATTGGACTCATGTGGCTTTACAGATGTTACTGGACTGCAGTCCCAGCCAGAATTGTCAACAGTGAGGAAGGCTAGGAAGTGCATTCCATCTTCATCTAGATTCCCACCCTTTGTGTGAAGAATGCCATGTTATTTGCAGTACTTGAAGATGACTCTCAAACAGTGAGAAAGAAAAAAAAGGCAGATGAGTTCTTGTCTCAGTGTAACGTGTTCAGAATGGATGATCCTGAACTGAAACATCTCAGCCTGCACCCAGCAACAACAAAGTAGACGTTAGATTCTGACAACTGAACAGCATTCTCAGATGACTCAATGAAGGCTTCATGGCAAGGACGTGACGTAGAGGTTTAAATTTGCTATGGCTCATCTGCTATGTGAGTGTTATCTTGAACGGAGTCCAGGAGCCCTTCCATCAGCTGCATCCATATGCTAGGCATGTGTTCATCACTGCCAAGCACATCTTTTAAATTTAGTCCTGGTGGGAGCATGTTCTACACCTTCCTGGTGATTGGGATGAATATGTGTGTCTTCTCCCTCCTCCCAAGCATATTTGAAAATGAGGCATACCCTCAAATGACTAAAACTTCTCTCACTTACAAGCAACAGTTCTTGCCAGGTTATACTGCAACCTCTTCATTTTGTGATGAACTGATGGACCAGTAGGCTTTCTGAGAACCATGTTAAATAGTTTTGCAAATGTGTCCCTTTAATGAATTTTAGCCTAATATTAGTTTCCTTCATTTTAACACAGTATGTTCACCCACAGGATATCTCAAATCTGAGAGTATGCTTGAACTTACCTCATCTCCAGCACAAACTGCTATACCGTTATGCTACATACTGCTGTAGTAGAACCGAGGCTCACAGGGTTACTAGTGTGAGGATTCTTTTTATTATCAGGGACAGCGATGTTTCCCTGTCAGGCTTCCCTGCTCCCTCTGAGCTTAACAGCAGTCCTCACAGTAGCTGGGGAAAAGGGCTGGATTTTTGCAGCAGCATGATATTGCCGTGTGATGTCAGTCTGACAATGTCAAATGTTTTTTGCTTGAAGTACACAAAGATTACAGAAGTATACAGAGAGAGGGAGAGAGGTGCCATAGGTATGTATCAGCAAAGCTAGCTGCGTTTTTGGACTGCATGAGGAGATGGATATGGGGACTGCTGTAGCTGCGTTTTTGGACTGCATGAGGAGATGGATATGGGGACTGCTGTAACAACTGCTTGCATTTCACTAATGCTATTGCATGATTGTATGGTGTGTTGTACCAATGGGACAATGATGACAATGGTTGCAATAATTACAGAGGTACACTGGGAGTCTCCTCCTCCTCAATCCCAGCCCAGGATATATTCGAGCCTGAGGTTTTAAAAAAAAACTCCATTCTCTGCCTCCCTGGTTAAAAGAATTTATTATATTATTTATTATATAAATAAATCAAACCTTTGACAAAGTTGCCAAAAATTGACTCTTTCATTCTGATTCATGGTAGGAACTCTCCTGTTTTTAAGCAGAACTAACCTTTCTCTGCACAAGTATCATTTTGCTGATAATCACCCTTCTGCACAATTTCGAAAGTTGCATCAATTAGATGCACCACACCAGATAAGTTATTTCTGATGCAAGATACGAACAGCAGTCTTATGATTATAGTTCAGGCCAAGGTAATGTACAGATTAATTCAGGGATGGGCAACTTTGCAAGTCCAAAGGCAAATTTCACACTGTCCAGTCAGTAACAGGCAACACATTCTGCTGCTGCACTGTGGAAACTAGCAGCATATCATGACACTCACAATATCAAAGCAGAAAAAGCCCATAAAACAAGAAAAAAAAGGGGGGGGTTTCCCAGTTTTCTACTAGGTTTTGGTAGTAAACCACACATTAAATCAAGCATGTTCTACTTGTTTCAGAATTAATTTAGCATTGTGCTTTGGAGTTGAAGTGAGGCACACAAGAAGACTCTTCAATGGTTGCATGTGGGTGGCCAGTTGCCTTCCTCTGGACTAATGCCAGATATTTCTGTGATCCCTTCTAGATGTTTTGGAGTAAGACCCCCATTATCCCAAACCACAGTCTCTCAAGGTGCTAGAGTTATGGAACACATATTGAAGATACCTGGTCAAAGACGGTGCAGCATTAATAGGCTACTGTTTTGAAAAACACATTCCAGGTTTTGAAAGTGAAGAGAGTTATTTTCATCAATCATGATGAATCTGGCAGGGGAAAAAACAGTACAGAAAGGTTTATATAAAACATAGCATAACACTGAAAGTCATAGCTGTGTTAGATCGTTTAGCACCTATGAGATTAATAGAGAGCATGAAGGTTGTAGCGCAAGCTATTGTAGGCAGTGTCTATGAAACTGCATCTGATGCTGTAGACCCAAACTACAAAAGTGTGTACTATGCAAATCTTACTCTCAGACTCAAGGGTGCTACAAGATCTATTTGCATAGCATAAAATTGCCAGCACTCCTGAAATATATATAAAATTTAATTTCTACTAGACATTAAACCCATCCCTTATCACAACTTAAGTCTTTCCACCAGTGAAGATTGGAAGAAAAGTAGAAGTGGGGTTGTTGTCTATCTCTCCTCTGTTAGCAAATACTGTAGACCAGTGGTTCTTCACTTTTGCTTTACCATTTACCCCCTGTAAAATATAATTTGTTGCTGGGGACCTACAAGGCTTAACTCACTATTTAAATACTTAGATGTAAATATTCAAACATTTATTAAAAACTTCTAGAGACTAGGATTCAAATCCCCACTCAGATAGTGGATGACCTTGGGCAAGTCATGTTCTCTCAGTCTCAGATGAAGGCAAAGGCAAACCCGCTCTGAACAAATCTTGGCAAGAAAACCCTGTGGTAGGTTCACCTTAGGGTTGCCATAAGTTGCCATAAGTCAAAAGTGACTTGAAGGCACACAGCAACAAAGTGCTGCTAACAGGGGGAGGTTCTTTCTAGCCATCATTTCTCTCCCCTTTGAAAATTAACTTATGGAAATCCTAAACGGAACCCATCATGGGGGGAGGTTCCTTGGCGAGATCTGTTGCCTTTGCCTTCCTCTGAGGCTGAGAGAATGTGACTTCCCTGGGGTCACCCAGTGAGTTTCCATAGTCGAGTGCAGATTCCAGAGTAATAGGCCATTTCTGCACTGGACTGTTCTGGAGGCGGCCCCTCCAGAAACTGCAAACCCCAGGATTCCATAGGATGTTGCAAGTGGAATAATAGCGCTATAGCAGTCCAGTGCGGAATGGGTCATAGTTTCGGTATGTGCACAGACCTGCTACCATCTCCCATTCATCAGCAGGGGCGTGGGCACTGAAACAACTCCCTTGTTTGCAAACAAGGAAGCAGTTTGGGTGTGTGCACACACCTGCTGCTGTGTCCCTCAATGACCGCACTCACTGATAAATGGGGTACAGTGATAGGCATGGGCATGCACCCAAACTGCTCCCTTATTTGCAAACAAGGGAGAAGTTTCAACATGTGCACCCCCCACTGCCACATCCATGTTGCTGCCGCTGCTGTTGGTATCCAGCAGCAGGGCTTCACAGACTCCCTGTGAGAGCTCCATGGACCCCAGGTTAAGAACCACTGCTATAGAGTATTACTTTCACATTGAAATCTAACAAACATATTTAAAGATTCTTCCCATGAATGAATACTAATCATTCCTAGAAGCCTTGGAAAGTATGATTGATCCAGATTAATGTACTGATCCCCAAAGAGCTTGCTGCATTATCATTTCAAAATGAACATCCATAGCTTTAAAAAGCTTAACAAAACACTGCGCTATAAAGAAAAAAAAAGCAGTACCTGAGAAAATGGAAAATTAAGAGTTATAGTAAGAGCAAAGAGCCCCCTGCCCCCCCCCAAAAGAAGAATAACAAGAAAGAAGCATGGAGAAATGGGAATTGTACAACATGGAGTGATCAGCAAAGTGAGCCTGCAAAAATGAGAACAGCCCAAGTAATTTCCTTGCTTGTGTCTATTTCTTTCAGTGCCTATCTGAGGTTTGATCTTATGTTAACTTTTAGATGTTATACTTTCCAGACGCTAATTACCAGACATAGACATCGTTTTCTTTTTATTGATGGATATTATTCTCTGTGAGATCTCCATATCATTCAGGTGCCTTCTAAGGCAGGCCACATTGCATAAGTACATAGGAAACTGGCTTCTACAAGGTCAGGCTGTCTATTTGGCCCAATATAGTCTGCTATGACTTGGAGAAACTTTATGTGCACATGTGCACACACATGCACACGCACACGCACACACAGCACATTGCTTCTAATGCAACATGCACACATTATTATGCAGGTTACATATTGAATCCTCTACCCCTGTGCACACATGTGTTTGTGTGTGCAGGCATGCATGCATGCCAGTAAAGTTCCTGCCCAAAACGTACCCTAGAGGTTTGGTATTGTATCCAGTGCAATCATACTTGGAACAGAGCTCTTGAAATCAAGGGAACTTGAATTTGTCACATCTGATTTAAATTCCATCAATTACAGTGGATCTACTCTGTATGACTAAGCTATACAAAGTGCTACAAAAATTTATAAAGAGCCTGTTTCATTGAAGATCAAAGCAGGACAAAGGGGAAAACCCTGAATGTGCTATAATAGTTCGTTTGTATCACTTTTGGGTGTCTGGCTTACATCCAGCATCATGCTAATGCATCCCTGCTAATGTGATGGAAATCTCCTCCCTTCCCTCCCTGCTGTAGCTGTCTGTGCTCTATGAAAACTACTTCCAGAGCATTTCCTGGCCCTCCAAAGCTAATTCTGGGCATACAGGAGGGGCTGTGGTATGGGGGAGGTTATTGCCCTGTTCCTTTCTGCAGGAAAGCAGAAGCAGAAATGTCAGCAGAAATACTCCCATCAGATCTTGGCCTTTGGGAAATTATCCATGATCCAGAGAGCTCCATGCATCAGCTAGGTTCTTACTTCTTGCTATGCACCTGAGGCTTTGTGAGTGCCTACAGCCCCAAAGGGAATGAGGAAATGCACTCATGCATATCAGCAGTTTTGTTGTATCACCACAATGCAGAGATGAAGCTCATTCTGCTTCTGGCACCACTACAGACTCTCCCTCTGTTTTAGGCATAGTGATATTCCCACTTGCTCTTTTCCACAGGTGTGAGCAACTCTGCCCCCCCAAGGTTTTTCTACCAAAAAAAAAAAAACCCTCCCATGAGCCTTTGCCAAAAGTGAGGAGTTATGGGAAGCTGCAGTACAAAATATGTGGATGGCAGCAGCTGCTCACCCCTCCTCTCCAAGATCACTGTCAAAACAATTATAGTTCGAAGGCCCCCAAAGTTATTAATTGTTGTCTTTAGTTGAAAAAGAACTTTACTTTCCCATGTTCTCAAGGACATCTTTTGAAAGGAAGTTTATTTTCCCTTTTCTCTAAAGCAATGGTTCCCAAACTTTGGTCCTCAAGATGTTTTGGACTTCAACTCCCAGAATTCCTAACTGTTGGTGTCAGAGAATTGAAGTTTGAAATATCCAGAGGACAAAAGTTTGGGAAACACTGCTCTAAAACTATGAATATTTCTTCATTTTTTTAAAAAAAACCCTTGTTTTAGCATGAATGCTATAAGCTTCTATTCTGTGACTCCTGTCATCCAGCTCATCACTGCCTCGATGCCCACAACAGTGCATGAGGCAGCAGAATAAGCTGGCACTTAAACCATATGATACTCCTTCATCTACATAGTTATAAATGTAACATTGACTTGAATCCTATTGGCAGGGTCAAATAAAGTAGACTCACTGAATCAATTGTTAAGAGATAAGCCAATACCTACATAAATCCAATTGATTCAGTGGGTCTACTTTAATTGGTACTACTAAGAGGATATAGGCCATTAAAAAAAAGAGTTAAATAAGGAAAAGTTATATGTTGAGTTAAATGCAGAGTTGTTGTTATGTGCCTTCAAATTGTTTCTGACTTACAGCAACCTAAGGTGAAACTACCACAAGGTTTTCTGGGGGCTGGGAGTGTGTGACACACCCCAGATAACCCAGTGGATTTCTATGGCTGAGAGGGGAATCAAACCCTGGTCTCCAGGGACAGAGTCCAATGGTCAAACCGCTACGCCATGTTGGCTGTCATTGATTTAGTTATACCTCCTTTATTTATGAGTGAGGTTAATCTGAAGTAATAACAAATGAATACCAGGTGCTGTAGGCTATATTTCAAAGTTGGGAACTGGCAAACCACCTCTTGAGCATTCCTTGCCTAAGAAAACCCTATGAAATTCATGGGGTCACCTTGAATTGACAGGTGACTCAAAGGCACATACACACACCGTTACTGGGATATCACACATTCAACGTACACAGTACAATCCATGCAGGGAACAGAAGTACAGATGGCAGTTCTGTATTTTATTTTATTTTTCTAGGTATATCTTCTAGCAATTATGGTTTAACATAAATGCCCCAACCAGCCAACCTGGGAAGGTCCCATGTAACAGTGCTTTTATTTTGCTGACTTCCAATTACAGAGAACAGCTCTCAGCATTTTACACTAGTTTGACATCTTCCTAAGCAACCATTCCCTAATTATCTGGTGTAGTGTTAGCTAAATGAATTCTAATTAAACAGAATACTGTCCTTATTAAAGAACAGTAATTATCTCTCTGTGTCATTAGGCAAATCAGTGAAACAAATGTTTTAGTTCTAGTTTTTAACACTGTCCCTAGAAGTTTGCCCACTAAGATCAGATGGATGTCTCACTTCCCCAAGTCAATTGCTCCAGTTTGTGTTACCATAACAATACTGTTAACATGCCCTTTGCTTTCCAGAACACTGGCAAGTCCAGAGGCATCATCACATACACTAAATCAACATTTACACTTCTATTGTAGAAGGAAGATGGTAATTAAACTGATGCAATTTGCCAAGGAGCATATGGGAACAATCTTCAAATGCATTCAAATACACCCTAAACTATATCAGTGGGAATTTAATCTTTTGCCTTGCAAACTTAATATCACCCAAAATGTTGCTACTTTGGTCAGAAACTAAAAACAATTTGAGGCCCCTCCCTAAACTGCAAACCCCAGGATTCCATAAAATGCTGAAAGTAGAATAATAGCACTATAACAGTCTAGTGCGGAAATGGCCTAATATAGAGAAATAAATGCAGGAGCTGGATGGGGTGAGGGAGTGGTTGAATTATTTGTGACCTTGTTGGATACTTTTCACTTTAACTTAGCACTCTGAGGTTGTGAAAAAGCTATGAAGGCTAGGAATGAACTGAGGGGTGAATTTTCTATTATGCTAACCTGTTTTTACCGAGTTACAGCTATGGGGCAAGGAAGAGATAGGTCGTGTTTCTCACTTTGATTTTCTTTGTTTGTGTCTGCATTATATAACCCTTGGTCCCCTGGAGGGGGTGCACATATACTATCTTTGAGTAATCTTAAGTTTATATGATTTTCAATATCATCTTTATGCTGATGATACTCAGCTCTATTTCTCCACTCCAGAACTCTCTTCTGACATCAAACATCTTTTTACAGCATATCTTTCAGGTATCTCAGCATGGATGCGTCATCATCACCCAAAACTTAACATGGCAAAGACACTTTTTTCCTCTCACTTTTTTTCTTTATAACATTGCCAAAGCAGACCTTTTTTCCCTACATCCTCTGCTAAGAACTTAGTTCGTGCTGTGGTCATTTCCTGCCTTGATTATTGTAATCTTCTTTTGACTCATCTTCCATAATCTCACCTTAGTCCTCTACTTTCCATTCAGCATTCTGTTAAGGTTATCTTTTTGGCTTGTCAAATTTTGGTTATGTTACACTTTTTTCCAGCCTGCTTAAGATCTGCATTCCAGGCACAATAGACTTCCAAAGCTTTTGCAATGTTAGTTTCATATTGTTTTATAATCTTATATATTTTGGTTAAATGTATTTGTCAGTTTGCTTTATATTGCATTTTTTGTATTTTATTTCAATAATTTGTTTTACAATTTTATTGCATACCTTTATATTTTTATTTTTCCTTCCTTCTCTTGGTGTTTGTGTGTGTATGTATTTTACACTATATAGCTTTATCAGGACCCACTGTTTTTGGCTTCTTGACTTGTAAAGTGCCATGTGCAGTTGTCCTTCCACATTTGTATGTTTCAGCTTCACAAATTTGATTATTCACTGGTTATTTGCTTTCCTCGTGCACTTATATACACGAGCGGGTGGGGAAGGAGGAAGAGGAAGAGGAAGGAAGGTGTACATGTGCGTTCCCTTGCTCACTCACTTGATCACTCGCCCAGGCAGATGGATAGGGGACAAGGGGTAGGATGGGAGAGTGGGAGGAGAGAACACACAGATGTGTTTCCTCACATCTGGGTTCATGGGGGACAGAGGGATGAGATAAGGGAGAGGGAAGAGGGAAGACTGTGGTGCATTCCCTTGTGCTTGGGTGAGTGGGCAGGGAACAAGGAGGTAGAACAGGGAGAACAAGAGGAAGAAAGGCATGTGCCTGTGTTCCCTCATGCTCAGACAGGTGGATGAGGGACAAAGGGATGGGATGGGATGGGACAGGGGAGTAAGAGGAGGGAAGGCATATGAGTGCATTCCTTTGCTCCTTCACACAGGTAAACAGGGGGAAGATATTTGCTTTTATTGCCCTTGTTGTGAGGGTCTTCCATCCAAACCTTCACAAGAGTGAAGAGTCAACTGTACAATGATAATGGCAATGATAATGATAGTTGTGTCTCAGACAGGCCAGACACCTGTGCAGAGACTTCAAGAGCTAGTAGCAATTAACAGATTGTTAGAGCAGGACTCTTACTGCTAACAGAGAGAAAGAGAGAGAGAGAGAAAGAGAGTAGTTCAAGTCCAGTCCGAATCGGTGCCAAAAGTCCAGAGTTCCAAGGTATCAAACCCAAAGGGCAAACCAGAATCGTAGTTACTTGTCAATCAAAGGTCAAACTGGAGACAGAGTTCTCTTCATTGCAAGGAAGCAAGGGACAGATGCAGGGTTTTGAGCACTAAGAAGAGCAGTTGTTGACCCTGGTGAGAGAAGCCAGATGCTCCTTAATTATGGTCTAATGATGTTGATGCAGGTGTTCTCTCATCAAGGCTCATTTGGCCTCTGAATCAGAACTGAATGCCTGAGCCCTTCTTTCTCTTGCCATCATTTTGCCAAGGTAAGTGCCTGTGTAGATTCTTCCTCTGACTCTTGTTGCTGCTGGTCAATCTGTTGTTCCTACTGCTGGTTGTTCTGTTCCTCTGGGCTATCCTCTGCCTCTGAATCAGAACTGTCCTCTTCTCTGTCAGAATCTCCAGGGCAGGGCATGACAATAACAACAACAACAACAACAGCTCCTCCCACTAAGGATAACAATAATACAACACATAAATAAATGATTAAAATGAATGCTATAAATAAATAACATCGTCATCAACAACAATATAGCCAGCTAAGGAGACTGAATTGAATTACCTGCTGGAGACAGTCTGGGTAGGGGCTCAGTTCCACTACCGGCTGTGAGGAAATGCTGAACCCCAGCAGTGATAGGCCTGGAATGTTTCTCTGCTATGTACCACCCATGCATCATTTATCACAGATAACAGGTATCTTATAGTGGTAAAATGTATCAGTGTTCAGTGCCAAAAGAACTCTTAGAACTCTGGAACTATGCCCAGTTCTGGAACAGAACAGTGGTTATATGTGTTAGGCAAATGAATGGGTGATAGCAACAGTAGGTACCATCATTCGAGGACAGCCCTCACCTGATTGCCTCCTGCCCAAGGACCCTCCCCCCAAAACATGGAGCCAGCACTGCTGTCAAACATCCAGAGGCTGATTCAGTGACTGCAACAACTTCCTAGACCTGATAAGATGGTGACTTCTGCCAGACTTCAGGCACATTTGCTGGAATTCTATATGATCTGTCACATTGTGTAACTTTATGTATACGCAGCTAAATAGCAGAGGCACTAAGAAATCCCTTTACTGAATGGAGACGGTGCAAAACAGGGTGAGGATTGGTGCCCAATTTGCATTATGCATTACTAATGCGATGCACATCGAGACCAATGTAATGCACATCCCACTGTGCATTGGTCCCATTGCATATTAATCCCATTGCCAGCTGTGCTACGTGATAATAAAACAGCAGCGCTCCATAGGATATGGATGTTATAGAACTGCCCAAATCTAATCTCCACAGATGTAAATCATAGACCTAAGACCCCAACAAGATTCCAGCCATTATTTTTGGACTACCACTCCCACAATGTTCCTGTTATGCTTGTTGAGAGGGGTTCTGACAATTGTAGACCACAAATTTAACTCTTCCAAACTCTGCTTTAAACACACAGAACAGAACAGGCTATGTTTCCTGGTTGTCTACATGGTAGCTTCCCCTAGTCTATATATTCTAGTTGAAAACAAATTAGAAGTATGTGAGCGAGTCAAAGATCATGATGTTCTTCTTATTTAACAAAAAGTGCTGAACAGTCTGTTCTTTATAACTGTTGTACTTAATAGGTGCTACGCTAGCAGCAATAAAACTAACCAACTGGTCAGAGTTCTAAAATAACCTTAAGTGAAAAAAAGTAATTTTGAATAGTACAATTGACATACTTAGGAAAAAATGGAAAATTAAATATAGGAAAGAAAGGACAAAAACGGCATCATAATATAGCTATTGTTCAATTTAGGTCTGCTTTTCATGTTCCCTTTTGCACCTGAATATATCCATCTGAGTGAAAAAGATATGCAGAGCTATAAACTGAGGTGCTCCTCCTTTCCAAATACTTGTGATTCTAAAACAGTTGTTTCCCAACTTGCATCTGTTTGTAGGAAAGTGATAAATAATGCATACATGTGCTGTTCATACTGGATGCAATCCATGGCTAATTTGTTTTGGGGATATATACATGAGCATAAAAAGTAATGTGAGAAATGACTAGCAACTAAAGATGGAAAATGATGTGTGAGGGAGGACATAATTGGCTGGCCCCAATTTACACATTATTCTCTGGGCATGTGGCCTGGCTTCTGTTGTGATCTCAAACAGTATGGCTAGATACTTGAATACACATCCACATTGTTCAGTTTGATTATAACTGGACAAAGAAGTATCTTGAAAACACTTTAAGCATGAGGAAGGGGCAATCAGAACAGTACAGAATCTGTTTCTTGCCCTAACTGTGTTTGGCATTTGTAATTTTCAAATGTCTGGTCTGAAAATGAACTACCTTAGGCAGTTATTTTTGTTATCTTGAGGCATATTCACAGTTTTAGGCTATGATACATGAAAGACAGGTGTGGTAACACAGTCCGGGAAGATCTTGTACCTTTGACAGAATGAAAATGGAAACTAATCTTGGCAGCAGGACTTGAAAGAGAACATAGGAGCCTGGACATTAATTCAGCCAATTGTTCTTTATAATCTGTTGCTGTGTCTCCAGTAGAAATCCTCTTTCCTTAGTCATTCTTATTTCAGATAAATTTTCTCTCACAAGAGTCTACTGGCTTATTTCTCTCCCTCCTCCACCCAGCCATCCTTCTCTCTTCTCCTTCAAGAGTATTCCTATATTGTTTTTCATTTAGAGACACAATAGTCCCTATATCACTCCTGAGAAGCAGATGAGTTCTGTCACAACCATGTGGAAATACTGTGGAGAAATATTTCTCCCTGAAATAGCACCTTACAGCAGACACAGGCAACATGCTTTATAGACACCAGTAAATTCGTCTCCTTTGAAGCAGGCAAGCGTTTCTCATCTGCCTCTCAGGGCCCCTCAAGCTTGGAATTTGTGAGATCTATTTCTAACAGAAATATTACCATATAAACAAAAACAGATCATTCCGCAAACTCCAAATCAGACTTCAGTAAGTTACATTTTTAAAATAATCAGCTATAGACCCAAGGGCTGAGAATAATTAATTGTCATTATAGGTACACATTAACAGCAACTCTTTGCTTCCCCAGTTCTAAAAAGTAACTAAACCAATTGCCTTGGAAGATACTTTTAAAAAAACCCTCAAATACTACAGGCTACTAGCCTGAATTGCAACATACACTTTCCTCCAATCTAACTTATTGCCACAGTACCCACAAGGTAGGAGATAGTCGCCTTAGGCACAGTCATGGGCCCTTTCTGCACCTCACTGTCTTCTGGCGCTGGAGTGCGGGGATCGCATGAGCAGCCTCTGGCGAGAGGCTCTCACATCCGGGGTCCTTCAGCTCTGCACAAGCTGCCTGCTCACGCGAGAGCCCTGCCTCTTCCTTTCACAGTGTTCCTGCTGGGGCAGGAAGCGTGACTGGCATGGTTCCGGAGGCTCCACACACGAGGTAAGTGCACACCGGACGCAGGAGCAATGTGCGATCATGCACCATTTTCAGCTTCTAGCTGAAAATGAAAAGATGCGCAATCAGCGCCTGCTGGCCCCTGGAGCATCATGCGATTGTGAGTGCGTCATGTGGATTGCGCCTCACAATTGTGCAATGCTCCAGTCCCTCTTTCGCATGGAAAATGCCATGTGAAAAGGGCCATAGAGTTGGAAAGGGCTGCAAGGGCCACCAAGTCCAACGCCCTGTCATGCAGGAATATAGATAGCTACAACTAAAGCGTTCTTGAGAGATGTCATCCCACCTCTGCTTAAAAACCTCCGGAAAGGAGAGTTTACCATCCTTCAGGGCAGTCTCTCTCAAACAGCCCTTACAAGCAGGAAATTCTTCCTAACTTTTAAGTAGAATCTCTTTTCTTGTAATTTAAGTCCATTGGGTTGTTTTCTAGTCTCTGAAGCAGTAGAAAAAAGCTTACTCCGTTTTCCACCTGACATTCCCTTCAGACATTTAGAGATGGTTATCATGTCACCTCTCAGTCTTCTCCAAGGTAAATATAACCAGTCTCTAGGCTTCACTTCCAAATCTCCTCTCCTCTGGGCATCTTGTCAATAGCTCTCTTGAACTGTGGTGTCCAGAAATGGACACCATATTCCAGGTGACATGTGCCCAAAGCAGAATGGAGTGGTACTATTACCTCATTTGATCTGCATACTATACTGTTGCTGATGCAATCTAGAATGCATTTGCTTTTTTTGGATGTCACATCACACAGGCGCCTCATGTTTACCTTGTGGTCTTTTAGGACCTGTAGATCTTTTTTTTACACATACTGCTGAATATAACAGTCCACTTTTACCATTTAGTGTATTCACATTACTGTAGTAATAAAAGTAAATATGAACATTATGGTTCTTCCACAAAACAAGTGAACATATCCCTCATTAAGTTTCAACCATGATATTACTTAATTATACTTCTGTTATTAGGGGAAAGGAATAAAGTACTGGTAACTAGTTTTTGTAGCTCATTACCCCCCCTCCCTTATTATTCTCAACAGTACAGTTTTACAGACAGAAAAAAACTGAAGGTCAATTTAATCCGGGAAAGAGAGAGAGAGAGACAGAAAGTTAGTTCATGAGACTCCATCCAGAAGTCTTTTGCAAATCAATGGGATTCGTGGAGTAAAAAACAAACAAACCCATCTTCCTCATAGGGGGCATTGATTTGTGCTTATTATTTTACAAATTGATTCAGCAGAGGGTAGAGTTTATCCTTCATATCATCTACTTTCTAGAACTTTCTAACCAAGGAATTGTACCAGAGACCTTCTGCATGCTTTTCAACCAGCAAGGAAACAGTTTTGTGTCTGTGATAATTTTTAAGAGCTGTAGATAATGACTAGAGGTGTTCTGCTTTTAATAAAGCCCAAAGTTGTTTCTGTTCTAATAGAACCTTTCAGTGTAATAGATTACAATGTATGTATAGAGTATGTAGGATTTTGTTATTTGATTTTTATTGGGAGATTTTAATATTATGTTGTGAACTGGCAGTACGAAAGCTAACTCTATGTAAGAAATGTAGAAGTAAGACCAAGCAAGTAAAGGAGGCTCTATTGCAAATGCAAAATAAGCCAAGCACCCTACCCCTAGGCCACCAGACAATCTGACTTGAGCAACCCATCTGTCACCACCACATATTAGATCTAGAGCACTGAACGCAAAGATCTGTTGACAGGGATTGCCCAGGAGAGAGTTCCCTTAGCTCTTTAGCAAAAGGCCTCCACATTAGTTATGCTCTCTTCGGTTGTCAATATCTGTGATGTCTCGGAGGGACTGTATGGAGGGAGGCAGAGGAAAGGAGCTTGAAATTGCTGTCTGAAAATGGGAGTCTTTCCTGAATTTAATAGGCCAGCAGTGAAGCATTAGATTAAATCTCATCATAAAACAGCTTACCTAAATGTATCTAGCTCAGGATTGAAACTAATGAGGTTTGTTACTCCCATCACTGCTACAGAGAGACTATCTGGATTTTTTTATATGTTGCTGGTGTATTTAACTTGCAGCAAATCAGTGTGTGTACATTATGAAATTGCACAAGTGTTCAGATGCATCACTATTATCTGTATGAGTATATGCAGCCTTGAGTTGTCTTCATTTAATATGTGTCAGAAGATGATGCCTCCCACAAAAACTGATCAGTCCCTCCAACACACATATATATCCCAAATGGGTAGACAATGGTTTCTGTTCTGATTGCATTAACAATTCCAGAAATCACTTCTGTTCCTTTCCATGCTAGGAACCCTCACAAGCACATGTGCTGAAATAGAACAGAATGTGAGAGATACCACTGAGTTCACTCAGAATATTCAGTATTCAGATGAAAATGAGAGCTGTAGCTTTGACGCTTTAGAGCTGACATTCTAGCCCCATAGCAAGCAATTTTTCCTCCACCAGACTTCCTGATTCCCCCTCCCTAATCAAGTCTGCTATAGAATCCCTAATGAATGCCTTGATAATCTGTCATTTGTAAATCATGTCTAGGAAAAATATCAGTGCTGCAAATTGGCCATTTTCATCACTGTAATAGCCATAAATAAAGTTGAGCGATTAATCATTGAATAGGAAAGTCTGGATTGCACATGCCATCGTATTTCTGATGTCTTTGTTGTGAAAGCGGGACAGTGAAGAAAGCTGAGAGGAAGAGGATCAGCTCGTTTGAAATGTGGTGCTGGCGAAGAGTTCTACAGATACCGTAGACTGCTAAAAAAGACAAATAAACGGGTCCCAGAGCAATGAAGCTTGAACTCTCCCTAAAAGCCAAGATGACTAAACTGAGGCTCTCATATTTTAACCATATCATGAGGCAACATGACTCATTTGAAAAAAACAATAATGCTAGGTGAAGTTGAAGCAGTAGGAAAAAAGGATGACTGCATTGCAGATGGATAGACTCCATGAAGGAATCTATGGCCATGAGGTTGCAAGACCAGAGCAGGGCTGTTGATAACAGGTGAATTGAAAGGCCCTCGGGTTGCTATAAATCAAAATTGGCATGGCAACAATGGACAACAATAGCAAAGTGGAGTGTGGAACCCAGAAGAAATAAACTGTTTTTATTTACAGCCTGTTGGACAAAGCTCAGTATAAAGCCCTTTCTGATCTTACTTGATTCAAGATGCACAATATATGTGTGTGTGTCTGTGTCTGTGTTTGTTTCTCCTTTTTCTTGTCTGTGGACACCTCACTGCAACCCAACAATGCCTATTTCTTCTATGACCATCTGACATTATGAACCTTCATAATTATCAGTTTTCCTCCTCACCTTTGCAGAATCTTAAATGTGGCATTTCCTATACCTTCTCATGACACCTGTTACATGGACAATGATAACAACTGCCAACTTTTGATCTCAAAATAGCTGCTGTGGTCCTGAGAGGCCAGGGTTGCAGCCAGATAGGCCAGGGATCCAGTCTGGTGGATAGGGACAGAGACTGATACAGATCTGGCATCTGAGATCAGTATCATCAGGCAGGGACTGATTCCCCTCTGGCCAGAACACCTGAGAATTTCTGGTGGATGGTTTTTGCTGCCCTTCCCCTTTCCTACATATTGACTTTTACTTCCTTCTCAAGTCTTTCAGCATCCTGTCCGGCAGCAGTTGTGACTCTTTTGGCACCATGATCTCCAGTTGATTGGATGCAGACAGAAGGAAAAAAGGTGTTATCAGGATTGATCTATAGGCATCATTCAGAGGAGAACCAGGAACCAAGAACTTGTCAAAGAATTAGAGCCAATGGATGAAGCCTGTTAATGAAAGCCAAAGAACACACAGATAAAAGCTAAAATCAGGTTTATTGTTGTACATGAATGTCCTGGCCTAAACATGAAGTCTTTTATACAAATGCTTCTTAAGCTATCTGATGTACTGGACTAGCAATTTTTTCTTTCAATATGCCAGAGATTGACACTATATTTCTGCCATATTATTATTGTATTTGCATTATTTCCTGAAAACTTGCTAGGGACCAACAGTCAATGACTTGCAGACTGGCATTAGTCTGCAAACCACCATTCTGAGTAGCAGTGCCTTCTAGTGTATCCTGTCTAGGAAACCAAATTGATTTCTTTGAGTGAGTTGGACCAGTTAAGAGTGTTGTTCATGTTCTACAGCAGGAACTTCAGGCACTGGAGCCAAATGCAGGTTGTAAGGCCTCACTTTGGGCGTCCCTGATGTTAGTATGGTTTGGATGGGCACCATACCTAATTGGCACGAGATGGGATTGGCAACTGTATTAATTGGCTCTGATATCAAAATCAGACCTGAAAGGTTACAGAGAGGTCAAACCAAGTGAGGGAAGGAATTTGAATGTAAACCTGAGAAGAAAAGGTAAACTCAAAACTTCCTCCAGGTAAGACTGAGTCATTTGTCAGGCAAATACACACCATTCCTGTGGATAATAGGCTTAAATAGAAGCTGGAATTTTCCAGGGAACCCAACTGTGAGAAGCCCACCAGGACACTGATTGACAGATATCCATCCCTTGTACACCTGGACTCCTTCCTCTTTCCTCCCAGCACCCACAATAGACAGCTATTATAACACCTATCATGTCTTTGTCAATCAAAGCACTAAGCCCATCAACAGGCAAAAGACCTATTGTTCACAACAGGTTTCCTTTGTCTTACATCTGGAACCTTCACTGCCACAGGCTATTTTCAGGGTACAAATACCCCTGATATCAGGATGTCCAGTGCAGTCTCTTGAAGGTCTCCTCGTCACTCTGTCCATCTGGCTCCTGAATGAGAACTGTCCTTAGGCCCTACCTAAGCCAAAATACATTTCTGCTCTTCACTACTCTTCTGGACTGGTAATTATAAATCCTCTCAAACCCCTCAGCCTCTCTATAATTTTCCCTCTCTTTCTCTTTCAGTTAGCTCTTGTGTGAATGTGTGATTGTGTGTATTTTGTGTACCTGTGTAAGTGAATTCCCCTCAATAAAACACTGTGATTGAACAATTTCTCTGGGTTTTCCTGTAGTCTGACTCTGTAAAAACTGGGTTAAAGATCTTGCTGAGTTGCCCTACCCTCAGTTCTGCCAAAGCTGGTGCTCCACTAATTTTCCCAACCTTTGCATTTGGAGTGAGCCAGGGTGTCCCCCTGGGGTCCCCAGAAGTCAGGGTAACAAAGTATTCTTAGGTCCTAATACAGCTTTCTGGCCTTTCCCAGGTGACCCTATCCTCTTCTTAGGCCCTTTTTGCATGCCATTTCCCACGCAAAATGGCCACAGGAGCACTGCGGGATCATGAGGACAGTTCCGCATGATGTTCTTGCAACCATGCAGCGCTCCCGTAGCAACCCTGTAGCAATCACGGATTATATCATTTTTGGCTCTTTGCCAAAAATGACCTGCAATTGTGCATTCCTCCCGCTTCCCTCTCACACTTACCTGGCATGCGGAACCTCAGGAAGTGTGATGGCCACGCTTCCTCCCCCAGCACAGCCTGGGAAACTACCCAGCTGCACTGCGGAAGGAAGGGGCAGAGCTATCATGCATCCTTCTGTCCAGCATGGAGCTGGTGCAGAGGGAAGCACAGGGGACGCGATGCCCTCTCGGAGGAGGCTTTTCACGTGATCCCCGTGCGATGGCAGTGAGAAAAGGTAAGGTGCGAAAAGGGCCTTAATATTACTCTTTAGTAGCTTCCCAGGTTTTGGATAGATTTTCCTTACTGTGAAAGGTTTAAATGCTTCTGCTAAGACTGCTAAAACATTATGTTATTTTTGATCCTACTCTTTTGCCATTGTCCCTGAGACCCATCTGAACACAGAGGTTGAAACCTTCTTTGGAGTGCATTCCCATTCCTCCCCAGGTTTACAATTAAACTACAGTTCAGACCACTTTGTAGAGCAAGTCTGAGGAACATCTTTAAGCCTGAGACCCAAACGCATGGCAAAATTGCCCCCACTCTCCCTAAGGAGCACCAGGGAGCATTTCAGAGGGAATAGGGCGTGAGCAGTGATGTTCCAGGGTCCTTTGGGGGCGCTAATGCAGCTCCCAAGCTCTTGATAGTTGTCCACTTCTAGTCTCTAAACCTGTGATTCATTCAAAAAAAAATAGTACCACATAGAGCCATAGGTTTCTAGTTCTAGCCCAACTGGCCCTAAGAATCACCTCAAGTATGAGGACTTCAAGTGTATTCAGTTTTGCATTACAAGAAATTCAGAGACAACAAAGAAAAGACTAATTTAAGCTACAACCAAATAAATGCTGTTAAAACCAAAGTTCATCTGTTATTTCTAACCAGAGTATGCCCACTGAATCAATGGGATTTACATAGGTTTTGATTTACCATTAGTTCATTAGTTCAGTGGGTCTACTGGTTAGATAGGACTAAGATTTGAATATAGAACAAAGAGTATTGTGATGTCTAAGAAGTAAAGCTGAGAATCAGGAAGTCCTATGTCCACATTTATCCTGTTCTGTAAACTTACAACACTTTCCCTCATGTGCAATCGAATGGGAATAAAGCTGATGTATTTTACATGGTTCATGTAAAGTGGGTTGGGAACCATGCATTCTTCCTAATGTTGTTGGACTGCAACTCCCAGCAGCCCTAGCCAGCAACGTCAGTGGTGAAGAATGCTAGGAGAATGCAACATTGGGAGGGGCACATGGTTCCTATCACTAATGTAAGGATTACTTAGAGAACATATGCAAACACTGAAAAGGGAATGCTTAAGTTCTGTTAATTCCAACCTGCTATTTAAATTTGCATTATATTAGTGTACTAAAAGTCTTACCCAAATGCAGGTGAAAAATGCAACTCACTCCTTTCTCCTCCCTGTCTGTCTTTTGAGTTTGGAACAGAAAAAAACACTGAAAGAAACAATTTTTTGAAACCCCATTTCATATCTACTGAAAGGCAATCAGTGGAATTTTAAAAAAATACACACAGATGGGAAATAGAAGGCAAAACACGTGAAAAACCTTCGTTCACAAATATAAACTGCAAACCTGACCCATCTCTTTCTTTCATTAACAGTACCCCACAGGGAAGAATGAATAGTTTAATCAGTTTTCTCCCTGCTGCAGGAACATCTTCAAAAACTGCAGTTTTCAAAAATGTTCCAAACTCACTGCTGCCCATTCAGCCGTGGCGTGGCCAGAAGGATGGCAGAGGGCAGCTGAAGATCATCACTGTATACGTTCTGATTGCCAGTGCATGACAATGCAGGCATCCTCTGGGACCTCCTGCTGGTCCTCCAGAGGTCCCAGAGGATGACCTAATTGTCACAGCAAGCTATGGGAACATAACTAGTGATGATCCTCAGCTGCTCCCCACCCTCCCCCCAGTCATCACATGGCTGTGTCAAGGAAGCAGGAAAAGAGTCAGTCTGGTCTGGGGGTGCTGCAGGACAGGTATACCTCAATTGCTGAAGTAGATGTGTTCCTGGGTATTACTTCCTTAGCAGAAGATCTGGTACCAAAGGCAAAAATAACATGGAAAGAATAGAGAGAAGCTGCTACACCACAAAAAAGAAGAGTAGTTGACAGATTTCAGCAAACCTTTTAGTCAAAACTAACAACATGCACATGTGAAATGAAACAACCAGGTCAGGAAGCAAAAATCAGTAAACAAAGACATTCTGATCTTTCAAGAGACTATTTCAAAGCTTATTTCAAAACATATTCTGGGATGACGTTTTCTTTCTCCAGCCTCCATTTTTCTCATGGTTTTCATTTTGGTGGCCAAATGTATAGTCTAAGGCAGCAATTCTTAACCTTTTCTTTACCACAAATCTCCTTTAAATAAATTTTGTTGTCACAGACAACGAAGACTTAACTCAAGATTTAAAACCGTCAAGTGCATCAACTATTTATTTAAAGGTGCTCATCAAGGGTCTTCAGACTGGGACAGAAGGGAGAAATAAGTAATTGCACACACTCTTTATGATAATATTTTTATTGGAATGATTCCATACAAATTATCTTCCTTCCTTCCTTCCTTCCTTCCTTCCTGTTTTATCTGTAAATGCTCATTACATTTCTTCAAGCTTTGCGGAGCCCCATGAATACATTGCAGCTCCCCAGAGGTCCCCAGACCATTGGGGGTTTTTGTTTTATTTTGTTTTTGTTTTGTTTTTACATACTGAGGGGTAGCTGATGGGTTGGCTAATCGATTTTCCTTGTTTCAATTTGTTTTTCTGTTAATGCTTGTTCAGTAGGAGATTCTGGAATTAGCTGCTGTTCACTTTGTCTGTTTTAGCAGGTTCACATGGCTACAATAGGATCAGTAGCAGCTCAAGCTTTGTATATTACATTGTTTACTGAAGACATACCGCTGCAACCTGACACTAAAAAACTGTATTTCTCAAGCCCTCTTTTGGCATCTTCCCAGTGCTGATGCTGCTTTAAAAACTTCCAGCTAGATAAAGGACAAGGAAAAAAGTAGGGTTGGGCATAAAAAGACTTTGTTAAATGGAGTTTCTTTGCCAGAGGTGTTGTTAAGTGAGTTATGTCTGTAATTCTCAAAGTCTACTCAAAGGAGAAAAAAATGAAAAAAAGGAGCTTCGGGAAGATAGGGGCCTCCAGAAGCTCTCTATTCATCTTTTTTTTTTCTCCTGAGTCTTTCCATCCTTGGTATGATGTCTTAAGCTAATCTATAGCATTTTGAATCTCCATCTTCATCTGGAGTTATTAATATCGCTATGAAGTCCAGACCCCACAGAATCCATGACTTAATTTAACTATAGTCAAAGCAGTTCTATTTTGGGGGGAGAAAATGAATGAGTCAGGCATATCTGTCTGAAAAGGTGAGAAATAAAGATTAAAAATAGCATTATTTTTTTCAGCTCCCCCCAATACACTTACAGAAATGTAAATTAACTGTATCTTATTAAATATGAAATGATTACTGATTATTTTACTCCTTTTAACTTATAGGCCACTCTCCTCCTTTGGGCCCCTCTCTCTCACCCCCTCTCCCCACTCTTTCTAATGATTCTTTATCTTCTCCACTGATTCTTTTATTATCCACGTCTCTCCTCATTAGTGTTCTTCTCCAGTGTCACGGGGGTGGTCTCTTCCTTTCGTTTCTCTCTCCACTATCCCTCTCTCTCATAAGTTATCTCACTCTCACACTTCTCCCTCTGTCCAACCACTCTGATTATTATTTCCCTCTTCCATGTTAATTCTCCACTCTTCCACAGACTTATCTGATTACCTCCTTCTGTCCTTTATTACTCCACCTTGTAGACCCTGCCCTGAGGAGTATAATTCTTTATATTAAATGATAGTGAGCCGCTGAGGTCTACTGGAGGGACACATAGGCAGCTGACTATGAGAAACAGATTAAAGGTTAAAATTAGCACTCGTTCCTGTCATGTATTCTAGGTGAATCTCGGAAATGGTTCACACAGTCCATTTAAATGGATTTTCAGCAATAATAGCGCCAACAGGAGACAAGAGGTCTCTGGGATCAAATTAACATTTCAAACAGCTAGGAATGTTATACTTGCATCCCTGGATGAGGTAGCAATCTTGTGGAAACTACAGAGATGCCTGGCTGTATTTTCTTTACACTGCAAAGCTGAAATCCATCTTCATAACATTTGGTCATCTGGTCTTTCCCAGGAAATAGGCTATGCCCCCAAGACACATTTTGCCTATAAGAGACCCCCTTTTTTGTATCGCTCTTTGGAGCCCCCAGAGAGAGAGAGATCCCCATGCCGTCTGTTTTTCTGAAGAGCTCCCCTCAGTTGTTGCACTGAGTAGGTTTCAACTCATGTCTTCAGGATTTCTCGTCAGGTATTATGCCTCTCTTTAATTTTCACCTCTTTTTAAATTTCTATAGCCCTGGTTTGCTTGTGTGAGTGAATGCAACAGTGTACTTGTATGGATTTTGACATCTTTTCCAATAAAATACTGAAAGTTGAACAGTTAACCTAATTCTCTGTGGTCTGACTCTGTAAAACTGGACTCAAGATCCCTTGAATTACCCTGCCCTTTTTGCATTGTTATAGCAGTGTTTAGCTAATTTCCCCCACAAGTGATAATTTTGACAAGTGTCAGGAATCCCCCAAGGGACCCCCAGCAAGGCAGCATACCACATACTTCCTCTTCCTGCCTCTCTCTCCCTTCCATTCTTTGCTGCATCTCATCCTTGCTGTATGTGCACCATAGCTGTGACCCACCACAGAGTGAAAATCACACAAAAAGGGCAGGGGGAGTGGTGATGATGAGGGAAATGATGTAGCCAATGAAATATCACCCTTTATTAATATATTGTTCCCTTGAAAATGCCCTCAAAATTACAATAAGTTTCATTTGGAGAAAATGTGCTTTACATTCTGGCTCATTTCCCCTCTCCATGTCATTTAACATAATTAATATTAAAAAAATGGTTGTCTGTGTCTGAAAACAACTCAAGATTCAAGACAATGAAAAGAAACCATAGAAGTGAAAAACATAATTCATCAACCAAAAAAATCCCTTCCTGAGCAGTGAAGCTGAAGAACAATTTGCCAAGAAATAGATTTTGTAGAATTTGGGTAGGATGAAGAAAATAAAGGGCTCACTTAATGAGCTCCAGCATTTAGGGAACAAAGAAACATTTTTTAAGCTGTTTGCTAATGTGAGCTTTTGTAGTTAGTTTTACTGATTATCACTCACCAATTATTTTCTTTTTTTAATCATTTGGGTAATAGCACTTTCATAGACAAGAAATCACTAATGATTGAGAGTTCATTTTTTGGCCCTGATTCCCACACAATACAACCACGATACACAGTGCTTCATTTTGACCTTCACTGACGATGAATGTTTGCATCATGTAAATCAAGCTGGAAGCTTGAAATTCCTGACTGCAACTAACATCATGAAGGATTTCTCTTGAAACTAAAATTTAAGCACATTTAACATTAGAACCAGTTAGACAGTAAATTGACTGAGGGAGGATAGGGTTGTCACAAGATAGAGTCAAACAGTTTAAGTCCAAAGCATTTGAGAAAAGCTTACACCTAAAACTTTTGAGGCATTGGTTTCCCATGCTGATGTCAATGGAGATATTTCCATACATTTCACCAGTGTCAGAATGGAAAAGTGCTGTGAGGAAACTGACAAACATTTTTGCATTTTGATCTGGGGGCTTTTTAGGAGTCAGAGGGTATTGATTCTGGTTTCTGACTCACTGAATCAATCTGTCTCGTGAGTCTGGGAGATTTAAGAGAAACCATTTTTATAGAAGCACTGCTGTATGATCTGAGCCCATGAGGGACCCATTAAACAGTATCTTGGCAATTCACTCTGCTACATAGTCATTTGTCACTCCTTCATCTATCCAAGGGCTTAAGAGGATAGCCTATTAATTAAAACTGCCTTCTTGGCATAAGAAAAATCCAGATTTTCTGGATCATGCAATGGCAAATTTGCCATTAATATAGCACCGGTGCCAGTCCAGGTTTGCCTTCCACAATGCTCTAAAACACCACTAGTGCTGCAGTTCTGATGCACTAAAATATTTCAATAATTGAAACTAATGCCTTCATTCTCAAGTGTCAGCCCTGACACAAACAGTAGATTAGACTTTGGTGATAAATGCATTCCCAACTATATCTGAAAGACATCGTTTTTCAAGTAAAGTTATAATTGAATTACGATTGCATAGGCACAGAACAATAACTAATTAACATTTAGATTTCAACTCACTAATTAACATTTAGGTTTTCAGTGTAGCAAGTCATGATCTACAGACATCCAGGAGGTATCCAGCAATTTAGCTGTCTGCATGCATTGTAAACTTCCATGAGAGGAGCCTTGTATATCCAAAGCCTCAGGGATAATTAATGTTTATCTCTAAGCTTTGTATCTCTGTATCCCGTAGTCTGACAAGTATCTTAACTTCCTATTATTAAAATAGTGCCTAGAAGTAAGGGAAGGAAATATGATTAGCTTCCGCCTTACTGTTGCATTTTATGAGATGCTCTGTCAAAACGACTGGTCAAGTACAAATGACAGCAATGGTGAACTATTAGCTTGTGAGGCACATTCCACATCCTCCAACAGACAAAGAGTTCGTATGTGTACTGAAGCAGAATGAAACTATGATGGTCTCTAAGTGTTACTACAGTTATGATGTGTCTGGTGAGAAGCACTAGATATCCTTTTGATAATTTGGCCTTTACTTGACCTTTCTCTGCCACCCCGCTCCACGTGTTTGCAGAGGTCCACCGGACAAGCACGTATTAGGCATGGCCATTAATGGTTGTACATTCCAAACCTCTTTTAGGCAGGCAACTGAAGCCTCTCCGATGCTTCAGGGAAAAACCCTCTTGCAAACCGGCCTTGCTCAGCACGAATCTACACAAAGACGCATGGCCAAGTGCCGAGCCATTCCTTTATGTTGGGCCATTAGCATACTGGCCATACTATTGTCATCAAGCACTAAGCCCATCATGTAAAACTTTACCTTTTCCAACACCTTTGTCCAGCTACAAATTTCCTTTGTTCTCACCGAGCATGGCATGGCCTGTAGGTAAAATGCACCCTATAAAAGGTCCCCATTGCCAAGTCCTCCTCGGACTGCTTGGACTACTTTGGACTTCCATCCTGCCTTGCTGTCGGCTTGTCCAGTGAGCTCCCCTCAGCGAACCACGCTGAGCTTTCTTCCCCTCCACCTTCTCTTCTCTCCAGGACTACGAGACCAGGTGTCATATTACCCGATCCCCAAAACTCTTCATTTCTATTTCTCAGTTAGTTAGTGTATGTCTTGTCTTATGTGTTGTTGGTCCTCAATAAATATTATTTGTTACTTTGAAACTTGCCTGGCTACACTTTCTGACCTGAAGCCGTAGACATAGGGTAAAAGATCCTAGCTAGAGTTACCCTGCCTCTCGTTAGCTTAAGAGAGTGCTCGAGCTTAATTTCCCCATCTTGTGTTGTTATTTGGTTATTTGGGTGCCCCTCCCAGGACCCCCAACATACAGGGTAAGATAAGGACCACACAAAAATAACAAATGAGCTGCACATCACTGCAGTGAGTTAGGCTATTTCCGCACTAGACTGTTATAGTGCTATTATTCCACTTTCAACATCCTATGGAATCCTGGGGTTTGCAGTTTAGAGAGGGACCTAGATACAGGATGTGCAGAAATGGCCCTAGATACAGGATGTGCCTTCCGCAGATGGGGGGGGTGTCCACTCACAGACATTACCCACTTTGTGGGGAAAATCTCATCTCTTGTGCACAACAGCTCATCTCATTCAGCATGGTTTCCAGATCTTCTGTGTGAACTGAGAAGTTCTACCATGGGAAGAAGAGGTTGAGAAGGTCTGCTTCCAGCCCTTAGGTGCAAAAGACAGACTCAAGCTATTATCACATGAGGTAGGTAAATCACACTTACAAATAGTACCTTTGGCTGGGACATATCACATCACCTCATTCCTCTTCTGTTGTTCTCCTGGTGGGAAACCATTTGGATAGCATTTCTTTTACAAATGAGGTCAGTAATGGATTAATCCCCTTGGGGGAAAGGAGATTAGTGAAGGGGAACTCTCCTTCTCTAATATCTTTCCTAAGTGGCTGCTGGCCTGAGTAATTACCACCTTGGTGCTGACCCCACTACTGGGCACTGTGGCCCTTTTCGCACAGCATTTCTCATGTGAAAGGGTCTCCGGAGCATTGCATGATTGTGAGGACTGTTCCACATGACATCCTCACAATCGCGTGCCGCTGTTGGGGCCAGCAGGCACCAATCGCACAATATATCATTTTTGGTTTCTTGACGAAAATGATGCGTGATTATGTGTCGCTCCAGGGTCCCACATGTACTTAGTTTAATGCAGAGCTTCTGGAGACGCAGCCCTCGCACTTCCTTCCCCAGCACAGCCTGGGAAAGTACCTGGTTGCACTGTGGAAGGAAGAGGCAGAGCCCTCACTCTGCCTGCCGGCCAGCAGGGAGCTGCTGCAGAAAAGGAGCAGAGGGGACACAAGTGTCTCTCACAAGAGGCTGCACACGTGATCCCTGCGTGCCCATGCCAGAATCAGGTAAGCTGTGGAAAGGGCCTATATCTCAGGAAGCCCAATTAGGCACCCTTTGTTTGAAGAAGTCCCTTTGTTTTAGAGAAATTTTGATGTCATCCTCATCTTCTCCAAATCAAAGAAATCCATTCTGGGCTTGGGTCTACTGAAGCAAGAAACCAAGCTGCTTGCTTCCTTCTGGAGGCTCCTTGCTGAGCTGAAATCCTGCAGGATCTGGATTTTGACAAGGGAATCTCCTTAATTTATTTCTCATTCTCAAAGTTCTTGTTTGGTTCAAGAGGACTCTGGTTAGCTTGTCCATCTTTTCTTGCACTAAGGAAAGGTAATCTTTCCATTTCTTAAATCTGTCTTGAAGTGGGAGTACTTTCTATACACATTGCAGGTCCCCCAAAACTGTTCCTGCTTTCTCTGGTGTATGTGTGCGGTGGGGTAGGTTAGGGAAGGTAATTAACTTCTGAACCTCTTTTTCTCATCTCTCTCTCCCTTTAGCAGCTCCAACAGTTTAACTACAAACCCTCACAACCTTGCAAGTTTGCTGTTCTGTATATACTTTTGCCATTTGTGAAATTCTGTCATAATATTTGTGACTCATCAATGCAACACTTGTGTATAACTTGATTGCTATATGTTCAATAAAATTCCCCTTTTAGAGAGTTCTATGAGAATATGGGGGTTTGAGCCTAATTTTGAATACACTAAACAATATGCTGCCCTTGCTTGCATTGGCATAGGAATCCTAGGCATACTGGGGATAATTTGAAATTAATTGGTACAAATAGATAATCAATTGTAGCATCATATTTTGGAGGGGACCTCCCCCCGTTTCTTCTTAATATTTGTGTCTTCTTCATAGCTATGAACAGTCCAATTTAGGAGGGTTCAGACAAAATATGAACCTGTACTTCAGGGAGATAGGCTTGTGTCTTCCTTGTTATGATTTTTTTAAATAAGCCAGAACCAAACCATGGTCTCTCATCCTTGTTTGTTCACTTAAACTATAGTTAAAACTATTCATAGTTCTTCAGATGAAACAAACTCTCCCCAGACAGCAGACGCTTAAAAATAGAAGCAAGTGTTCTAGATCTTCTTGAGATCACCATGGAGGAGATTAGTCAGCAGGTGTGTGCATGTAACACTAAATTATGATTGGGCCACTAAACTTTAGTGTTATGTATGAACCAGATCAGTATATCAGATCCAGGGAAAGTGAGTTGTAACTAGCACAAAATTCATCAATACTCTTTACCTATCAATTGCACTCTTTCATCTGTGTTTTCCCTATTCCAGAAGGCCATGATCTACATGTTTCTAGAGGGTATTGTGTGCTCTTCCACTCCTTTGCAGGAGTGCACAACTAACCACTTGATTTTTTTTCCTGTCTATTTATCTTTCTATCTTCTTTTTTCTATCTTTTCTATCTTTTTTCTCTCTGTATTCAACATCCATTTTGAAGAGCTGGATTTAATTTTCATGCATTAATATGTGATTTATTGATTTGTTATTTTTGTATATTGGGGAGGGTGCTAGTCCAAGGCTGAAACCATGACACCAGCAGGCTTTGATGATCTTACTCCCAAGTAAGTAGATAGAGGATCACAGCCTATGCCACACTGGAAATATAATTTCCCATTTTCAAGGCCTTGTCCCTTTCCAGTCAAACAAGAGTTTCAATTGCTTTTACACCACGGTCTTATCCACTACTCCAGGAAGCTCATACAGATGTTTATTGCTTATTCTTTATTATTAAAGTTTTCCATTGGTGTGACTGTCACTTCTTGCCAAGCTATTACAACAAATAGTTTCTTCAGTTTGAAAATGTAAAACAAAGAAAATGTGCCACTGGGGAAATGAGGCACTGGTGTATGAGGCTGTAAGATTGAAGTTATCTGGCAATATTCTATTAAGAGACAATCCAGAAAAAAATTTGCATTAATTTTTTCACATGTTGCCAGCATAGAATGTAAAATGATTTCCTACTGTTTGTGGAGAAAAAAATGACAATGCAGAATGTCACATTTGTGTGTGTGTGTGTGTGTATCTATATCTATCTTGCCAGGAAGTGTCATTATAGACTGCTACATTACAGAATGCTACATTTTTAAAAGATGAAATTGCATTGTGATGGCTCTTCCACTTTGTATGCTGCCGAGGCTGCTTAACAACCTTCAGTGAGCAAGTACATTTCACACTCGGAAAGGCTAAAGATGTCAAGGTGGCCCATTGTCCTTTCAGAACAAAAAGCTCAACAGTGTACAGCCTCACCTTCATGGAAACTGAATGTTATTTGCTATATTCAATCCTTTTTTGCTAAGACTGAATAATTAAGCATAAGGGTACTGAGGTCGACTGAGCACCTTGCATAATGCACCAGGAGGCTGTACACATCTTATCCAAAGAGATAGTGCTGTCCCATTGCTATTGGCCGGTAATAAATGTTGCTTATTATCTGATTAAACCCATCATCCACCAGCTAGAAACCAAAACTAACATCCTAAGACTGGCTATGCAGGAAATAGGCATGTGACCTTGACCTAAGTGACTGGTAATTGCCTGATACTGGGATATAAGAAGAGGTCTGCTGATCAGGCCTAAAATCTATATAGTTTAGTCTCCCATTTCCTACTGTAGTGTCCAGGAAGCCCACAAGGCTCTCTTCCACCATTGTTCCCCAGGAACTAGCACTCAGAGGCACATTGCTCCTGATCCAAAATGTTCCATAGAGTAAAGAAAAGTTCCATCATGCATGAATTTGTCTAAAGCAGTAGCAGGCAACTGCAGTTGGGCCAGTAGCCAGTTTTTACTCCCTGGGACCCTCCACATGGACTTCCAAAAATGGGACATGGGGAGAGAAAAGAAAGGCAAAGGACAAGCAATCAATGTTCTGCCCATAAAAACTGAAGTGGCTGGAAGTCCTTTTCTGATGTTGGAAAGTAGGTATTTATAAAATGTTAAAGAGTGCAACAGAAGGAAGAACTTGGGGCTAAAACTTGTATAAAAGGCAAATTGGCAAAAAAAGATGATCCAAGGAGTATGGAGACTTGTGGTTCCAGGATTTCATTTTTCTCCCACATTGGATTAAACATAGGTCATTTCCGCACTAGACTATTATAGTGTTATTATTCTACCTTCAACATCCTACGGAATCCTTGGGTTTGCTATTGAGGGAGAGGCATTTAGAAATCTCAGTTCTGTATCAGCTACTTAGTTGAGTATACTTGCTTAAGTAACTAAGTAGTTTTTCCTTGTGGTTTAGTAGTTAACTAAGTAACCTCTCCTGGCCTGACACCCCACCTCCACACCTGGCAGAAATGTTATGCATCTATACTCCAATCACCAGCAGAATCAATTTCCTTCTCACCATTCAGTTGATGCCTGGTAACGTAGGTTTTTGGAGGAGTAACGATTGTGGCAATAGTGTCAAAATTGTGACTAAGTAGCAATCATGAATACAAACCAGGTATCTAGATCTACTCATCTGTAACAGTTTTGTATTAATGATCACTACTTACTCACTGTTTTGACACATCAGCTGTATGGAGAGAAAGAGATCCATTCTGCCAACAATTAGAGCGAAGGAGGCTGTACACATGCAATGGGTAAACGGCATTTTTGTCAAGTTTGGGGGGTATGGGCCAGGAGGAGTTACTTAATTAAGTATACTTAACTAAGTACATGATTCAGAATGCCGTCCAATTTTATTTTCCTGTCCTGACCCTGAACCTACCACTTAGGTTTATTGGATGAACCAATAAACCTAAGAATGAGACAGAAAAAGTCCTTTCTGGCCACCATGCATTTTAAGAGCTCTCTCTCCCCTACCATGCATATTTTTGAAAACAACGACAACAACACTGTATCATGTCCCTGAGTTGGTCATCCTATTTCTCAAACTACACAGGCCTTTTCTTACTGGGGGAGTGATCTTCCCCTCTGATAATTTTGGTTGCCTTTTATTTCATTTCTTTTCCTTCAGCTTACTGCTCATTTGAGGCAGCCCAATGGGATTCAAAGCAGCCACTATCAGGACCATCTATCTGTTCAGCAGGTAAAAGACAGCAATCCACAGGCCTAGTTAGTTCTGCTTCTCCAGTTCTCCTTTCTCTGTACTTCCCTTCCCCTCTTTCCACTCCCACAAACAAACAAGAGAGCTGATACTACCACAGTAGGTGTGTGTACTTTTAAGTTGCCTGTTGACTTATGGCAATTACATGAATTTCACTAGGTTTTCTTAAGCAAGGAATACTCAGTGGTGGTTTTGCCATTTTCTTCTTCTAAAGTGTAGCTTATAGCACCTGGTATTCGTTGGTGGTCTCCCATCCAAGCACCAACCAGGGATAACACTGGTTAGCTTCCAAGACCAGATGGGATCTGGGGCCTTTAAGGTATTTAGACCCTGTAGTAGTTATGTTTGTGACCTCAATAAGATTGTGGAAAAATTGATTTTCTAGTTGTGAGTTTGCATGTGACTTCAAAAGAATCTTGGAAAAATTTCCAGAGTGAGTGTTTTAATTCTGAAAACTTCCAGAATTTTCCCAGACAACATTTGGAACTTTGGGGAAAATCTCCCTGCCTCCACACCCCCAAAACACGTTTCCAAGCTCTGACTTCAGCTCATCAAAGACCATTATACCAATATCCTGGGGAAGTTTCTAAAATCCCCAGCCAGCATTCATTTGCAAACACATAACTGTATTTGAACAGGATGCATACCTGGAAATCTGTTTCCATATGTAAATCCCTATAGAAGAATTCAACATTTAGGTAAAGGGTCTGAAGAAAATAAATCCAAAGGATGTCTGGTGGTGAGACTCCTGATAAAACTGAATTTGAAGGCTTGCTTGGAGCAGTCATATAATTTTCCCTACTTTCATTTAGAGTTCAGATTTATGCTGTAAAAAAAAAATCTATCAAAAAGCTGCTGAAGTCCAAGTTCAAAGTGCTGTCTTCTACAGTGATTTGTTGGGTTTATCATCTAACTTATCTATGAGCATATCCAGACTTATTAAACAGACCAGAAAGTCCCAGATTTTCTTCCTGCTCTTTCTGATTTTATTTTGGAAATCCATACGTGTTTTATTTACCCCAGAATGTTTTCTGTCAGCTCCCAATACAATCAAAGACTTTTTATACCAGCATCTCATGTCAGTTTATTTTAACCCTTTGTGGCTCCCATCAAATGCTAAAAGATTTATCACAATAGAAAGGGGAGATTTCAAAAAAAGCTGGACCCATACAGGTTAAAAAAATAGGTTTAAGAAAACAAATAATACTCAGAGATACTCATCACAGAGAAGCCATGGCAGAATGCTTTGCTACTGCTGAATCTGTATGCCATTTCCTCCTATCTCTAACTTATGTTTTACTCTTTGTTTTACCAATATTTCTGGGCTGTTCTCCTAGGTTGTTCTCCTAGGATATGAGTAACATCTGTCAAAAACATCTCAAAACTTCTCGAGTCCATCCACCAACAGAACTCTATAGGGCTTTATGTATGTGTTTTTTTCCATAAATCCATTCTCTTTCAGATGTCGCTCCTTTTCATCTCAGGAAAGAAGATACAGAAAACTGAGCAGAAAGAGGGATGCTGTGAGGAAAATTAGACTTAGTCACTAAGCAGTGGAGAGGAGTATCAATCTGAGAAGATCTATGAGGAGAAGAGGCATGAAGAGGACAGTAAAGTCTGTCCAGCACACGCCCCCTTCAACACTTGGGCATCCAAGCCAGGGTGTGATTGAGAGATTGGAGGCTTGTCTGCAATCTCTCCAAGGACACTGTAATAGCTACCATTTAGTCAGAGAGAGGCTGGAGATTTACCAAGGCCTAATTGCCAACCTGCTGCCAGCCTGAGGGAAAAGCCTGATGCAGTAGCTATTTCAAATAAGCTCCTGATTATTGTCAGAAGGGTGGCTCCTACAAGGATGCAAGACCCTGTTAGTAATAGCCTGTATTATGTGAGATTATGTATATTGTTCACTTTAATTCCTCTCTCCTCCCACCTTTTTGTCAAATCAGTCCTTTTTCCACAACCATGTGGGCTAGCAGTAAACATTCTACCACATTTTTTTTCAAACTAGAGAAACAAAAAGTGGGGGAGGCAAGTTTGGCTTCACAGTCCATTGCCCCCACTCACTTTAATACATTTGGGCTGAAAGCATTTCTTCCAGGAAAATAACACCTGCTACTGCTCATGTAGTCCTCTTACATCTTCTCTCCTTAAATCCTTTATATTTATAAACATTGTCTTCCTCAAGGCAATCTAACTGAGAGAGGAATAAAGCATAAAGCAAGGAGAGATTAAATACCAATGGTTCTCTGGATTGCAATTTTCGCCCCCTTTCCCTATCCCACCCTCTATCCATCCCAGAACTCTTTCCAGAAAGACAGCATGAATATATTACAGTTGTCAGCCAATTAAAGATTTTAAATTGATGAGCTGTTTTCAATGCAAATGAAATCCCAGTTCATTGATTAAATTTACATAAATATACAGAGATCTCTGAACAAAGGTGGATTTGCTTGTTTTGAGGTTTTTATTTTATGAAAGGGGAAAATAATTTTGGACAAATCTGTTCACTTTTGGATAGGGGTAAAAAAAAAAAGAATGTTTTTGACTCCGGTCCTAATTACATGGGCAGAGCAATCCTAATTCCCAGATTCACCAGATGGTAGAGAAGTGGCCCTCCATCACCAACAGAGAGGAGGGGGCTTGGATGGGTGAGTGGGGAAAAGGTGGCCATGTTGTTGACTCTGAATTACATCAAGCCTGCAGAGTAGCTGCTACTTGTTCTGCCCATATTGCTGGTAGGAGAGAACGACTGCATGATACCCAGTGCTTGAAAATTTGCTTTTTAAGTATACAGTCATCCCTCCACATTCAATAGGGTTAGGGGCACAGGACCCCCATGAAAGTGAAAAAAAAAGTGAATATCTCTAGGCTCTCCCAAACTATATTTAACACACACAAAAAGTATGATCACCATAGTCAACTCACCATGGATTCCTTTGAGACATCAGGGCTCCTTCACAAGGCAGAAGTGGGTGGCTGGTGGGGCTTCCTGGCGCCTCCAATGCTGCCCCACACCATTTTTAAGAGGGACTTACAAGCTTCGTTCACAATTTCTCAGTCTCACAAGGCTTGCAGTCCCTATTAAAAATGGCATAGGGAGGCAGCAGAGGTGACAGCAAATAATCAGTGAATAATGAAATCTGCAAAAGTGAAACCTGCAAATGTGAAGGGCTGACTGTACTGTTATTATGTTACCTTTTAAACATAATTTCACATGTTACTTTTTAAAAAATCATGTCAACTTGCTGAATAGCCAAGGAAAGTAATTCAATAGCACTGGTGGTTTTACTTTTGACAAGTAACTCACTGCATTGTTTGTTGCTTCATTATGTTATGCCTTAGCATTTGCCTTACGTGTACAAACTGGCAATGCGGGGGTCAGTTCTATTTTTTTTTATCATAAAACAAGGATCCTGTGCTATTCACAGCAATGCAAAGACCTGAGGCCCATTCACACTACAAAGTTATAGCTCTATGATTCCATTTTATCTGCCATGGCAATATGTCATGGAATCCTGGGGCTTGTAGTTTGGCGATGAGGCACCGGAGGAGCTCTCTGGCTGAGAATTCTACATGCCCTTCCCTAAATTGCCATTCCCAGGATTCCATGGGATGGAACCATGGCAACTGAACTGGAATAAATTGTGCAGTGTGAAAAGGCCCCTGGTCTGCTGTTCTCAAGCCAAAGTCCATGCTTTACTGAGTGACTATGATTCATTCTAGCTGCTAGCGAGAAGCACCTCATCACTCTGAATTTAGCTGCTGCTTGGAGCAGCTAAGGAACTAGTTATGGATTGGCCTGTTGAGTTTATATTTCCTCATATTTGGTATTGAGAAAACAGAACTCCTGCATTTCTTTTTAAAGTCTGAGAGTAGAGGGCCATTCAGAAAGTTCACATCACAGAACTTTGCTTGTTTTCTTCCAGTCAATTAATCTAGGAGTACATTTTAATCAGCAATTAAATCTTAAATTAGCGATCACACTGATTAATTCATTTAAGTCTGCTCATCTAAACTGTTCTGCCTATGCTTTTAATCAGCAAAGTGCTTGCGAGATGGAAGGAAGTGATATACATATATGAAAAGAACATCATGTAGCAATGAAGCAATGATAGCAATAGTAGTGGTGGTAATAAGGACAATTTGAATCATGGGAAAGTTAGTTTTAAACTGAATAAACAACATGGTATTATCTGAAGATGATCACCTGTTAAATGCCACTTTCCTGCATATCAGAAGTACTAATGTCTAGCTTTATCACCCTGACAAAACAGAAAATTAGGGCCATGGGAATGAATGAATACTTTTCCAGACTTCCATATACAAGACAGAAATGTGTGGTGGGGGGAATATGGAATGTTCTCAGGCACTTTTAGCTAGCGGCAATAAAATCATGAAGACCCCAAAAGCATTTTTTTAAAAAGTCTTAATAGATGCTAAGCCTAAGAATTTACATACAGATATTAATGCACTTCTTCTGCCCAAAAAGGAAGGGTCCCTCCTCCTTCTTGCAAACTCACTTTTTAAAAAGATGTTCCTCATTTTCTTCTACAAGAGCTCACAAAGATATAAAATATGACATCCTTGTTCTTCAAACTCAGTTCCACCAGCACATACCACATGCTTTCAAGCTAGGCTTATGCATATGTGTCAGTTTCACAACCAGGATAATTGTCTTGGTGGGGGCAGACAAATCTGCAGCACATTGTTTGAGCTAACACCAACATCTGTTGCAAAAGCCAATATCAGGGCCTCAAGCTGGCATCTCCCATATAAAAATATACAGTTTTCTCTGTAATTGTAGACCGCTATTTCCTCAACCCTTCCACAGTATCTAGTCTAGAACAATATTGTGATGCCCTGTACGTTGTACTAGATGTTACTGAGCTGGAGGGAAAATCTTGAGGTACATTCCCATACTCTTTATCAACAACAGTCCTGAGCTTCTTATAATGTCCAATACTCCCTTAAATAAGAATGGTCAGCCCTTCCCTCGGTTGGCAGTTCCCTCAGATGTTGATGCTGGGAGGCAGCAGCAAAGTGATGGAAGAGTGAACTTTGATCCATGCAGTCTTCCCAGTACTTTTTGACCCATGTGTGGAAATCATGTAGTCCTCCAAATGGTGCTAGACTGCGGCTTCTAACTTTCCCCATCGTTGCCTATGCTGGTAGGGCTTCTTCCAGAACCCGTTGCCTTCAGGCCTGTCACACTATCCATGCTGAAGATTACACTGCTAGTCCAGCTGACTTTTGGGCATGGAGCAGAAAGGACTTCTATATTATTCTTTGCGTCAGGCAAAGCTTTTGTTCCAGAGATGATCAAATCTACACAATGTGTCTCACAACCACTGGGTTTAAAAATATATGATTTGATAGTTTGGGGAAAAATGGAAGTTTATAGGTCAATAGCACCTGGCTGTTGAACGTTTATGTTTTCGCAGCAGGGATGTTATGTTCCTGCAGCAGGAATGCTCTGAAAGAAGATACATTTCCTAGCAAGCTGTTCCTGCAATATCTAGGATCAGATTAACTGGACATGCTTAATAGCAGCGTTACTGTCTGAGCAGAACCTGGAGCGATCTGAGTGATCACCACTACTGCACCTGATAGAAAATGCTGCCACCAAATTTATAGGAAGACATGGCAAAAACGAGAGACATTGGGAGTTGACGGGGAATTTTTGCATGTAGAGTGTGCCCAATTTAACAAGATCCCCAATTCAGTGATTTGGAAAACACTTCAGTTTGACTCAGATGGACTCAGGGGATAACCTCTCTTATTTATGCCTTCATATAAACCTCACTGAGAAAAATCTGAATCACTGTGTTTCCCTAGAGCCAGTGTGGTATAGTGGTTTGAGCACTGGGCTATGATTGAAGAGATTTGGGCTCAAATCCCTGCTCAGCCATGGAAACCCACTAGGTGACCTTGGGCAAGTCACACTCTCTTAGCCTCAGATGAAGGCGAAGGCAAACCCCCTCTGAACAATTCTTACCAAGAAAAGCTCATGATAGGTTGATTTTACAGTCACCATATGGACCTGATGGCATACAACAATAAACAGATACTACTGTTCGTTTTCTCTTTGGGAGAGATAGATTAAATATGCATGTACCGTAATCCCTTGGGAAGAGGTTATGCCTCTTTCATGGCAGAGAAGTAACTCTAGGAATTTGTGCACTATCCACATTTATATTTTAATTAAAATATTATTATATTTTAACATCCTACCATTCTCCTGGCATGGGACCCATATATACATCTCTCTTATCTCTGTCTAGGAATTGCTAAGAACTCTTTTGTTTCCTGGTAAACTGGATGTAATTTGCAGGGATAGTTCATCTTTCTGAGGAGAAGTTTCAAGATAATAGGTGTAAGAAAATTTTGTGAGAGTAGTCTTTACATGAGAGCTAGCATGGTGTAGTGGTTTGAGCATTAGACTATGATGCTGAAGACCAGGGTACGATTCCTACTTGGCCGTGGAAACCTACTGGGTGACTTTGAGCGTGACACACTCTCTCAGCCCCTGAAAATCTCATGATGGGGTTGTCTCAGGGTTGCCATAAGTCAGAAACAACTTGAAGACACAACAACAACAACAACAACATGTGTTTACATCTTGAGAATTGCTCTTTTTAAAAAGAAGTGCCCACTTTCTCCCACTCCCCCCCAGTTTTTTGTGTGTGTAATTTTTACGAAAGTCATATGAAAAATAGAGGTGCCTCTCTCCCCCTTTCTCTCTCTCTCTCTCTCTCTCTGTCTCTCTCTGGTTATCTGAGAGAAGGACACCTAGCTCTTGCTAGGGGATCTAAACCAGTTGCTTTTGGAGGGATTTTGAAATTAGGCCAACATTTAAGAGGTGAAAACTGGGATGCACATGGCCAAGCAACTACACAGTGTAATCAAGGTGAGAAAAGCGATTATCAGAAAGAACCAAAGGCTGCAGCAGTTTTCTTTTGCCTAAGCTTACTGGGAATGGCAAAGTTCTCCTCCCTCCTTTCCTCTCCCCTCTTCTGAGTTAATTGAGTATGAACTATTTTTGCACTTTGAACTTAGTTTGCAGCCATAGAAGTAAGTTGAGAATAAAGGGAGAAAGGGCAAAGAGCAAAAAGAAACTGGCACCTTTTAAAGCAGTTGAAAAAATGGGACAATAGAGGATTAATCAGGATTGTCCCTGCCAAATCAGGGCAGCTGGATGGTATGTAAACCACCCCTGTGACATAAATATATAAATCATCATACTCTCTTATCTGTGTTTGGATTTGGGGTTTGCTAATGTCTGCCACTCTGAGGCCCCTTCAGGTTCCCACATGAATCAGTTTCCTTCTTGTGCAACAAGACTGGAATTTTCAGGGTATATTTTCCAGGTTTTCTCATGTATGTGTGTATGCATGCGCACACATGCATGCACGCGCACACGCGCACGCACACACACACCGTGACAAGGATCTGAGGCATCTATCACAGATACACAGAGCCCAATATAGATTGCCAAACCAATAAGTTATTATTGAACTGAATTGTTTTTATACTGCATTCTACTGCTGGTTTATTGATCACTCCACCTGTCTGATATTCTATTGCACTGATCAACACAGCATCTTTGAGCTTTATGTAGACTGCAGCCTGAAGTGATATCCATTTATCTAGCTGGATATTCATAGTACGCTCATCAATGTAATTTTTTCCAGATGGGATCATCAACTCTAGCTTCTACTTATTGCTTTAAGGCAAGATTGACATTTTCAGAGCATTGGTCTGCCAGGAGTCTCCCCAGCTCTAACATCCTCTGTTGAGATCTGGGAGGCTTTAGTGTGTTGATTAAAAGACTGCCTAGCATGCATCTTTTTAAGATTCAATCTGTGGAATAAATATTAGGTTATTTTTTAAAGTTATTACTAATTTCTTTGAGGGCGGAAAGTACAGTCATATTCTCAAGCCTAGCTTTCCTAGGAAGAGTGAAATAGCCATTGGCCGTGCTGGCTGGGGATTCTAGGAGTTGTAGACCAAAAAGTACTTTTCCAAGTTCTGGAGATATTTACCAATAGCAGCTAAAACCAGAGCAACTCATGCTCCCCTTGCATCAGATATTCAGGGAGTGTGAACTTTTTAAAAGCGAGAATAATGATTATTATGAAATTGTAGCATCACTAAGTTGGACTTTAGTTGGACATATATGAAAAGTCAAATTCCAGAGTTGTTTTAAAGAATAGCATTGAAATGTCTCTACTTTTATCCTTTCTGTATTTCCCTCTTAGCATAATATGTGGTTTAGATTTCAGATCTGTCAAAACATGTCCTACGCCCTTCAAATAACAAGAAGAATCTTTGGCCCTTTTCGCACAGCATTTGCCATGCGAAAGGGCCCCTTGAGCGTCACACGAATGTGAGGAGCTGTCCACACGACACACAATTGTGCGATGCTCCAGGGTCTGGCAGGCACTGCTCATGCACTTTTTCATTCTCGGCTGTTAGCCGAAAATGGTGCACAATCACACATCGCTCTGGGGTCCCGCGCTCACTTGCTGTGCATGTGGAGCTCTGGAGCCACAGTGCTCGCACTTCCTGCCCCACCACAGCCTGGGAAACTCCCAGGCTACACTGCAGAAGGAAGAGGCGGGGCTCTTGTGTGAGCAGGCGGCAGCTGCGGAGCTGAAGGAACCAGGATGCGAGAGCCTCTCGCTGGAGGCTGCTTGCGCGATCCCTGCACCCCAGCTCTGTGAAAAGGTGCATTGCGGAAGGGGCCTTTGTATGGCAAAATAGTTCCACTTTAATCATAATAGCTGGGGTAAGAAACCATTTTTAGCTGAAGGGGCAAATTCAAATGTGGAAAGATCTCTGAATTCCAACAGTAAGTGAGACTAAATCCCAAATGGCCCAACCAGATGTTATTCTTATCCACTTTAAAAACGTTCAGCTGGAATCCTGAGGGGGGCTTATGTTTTTTGTAAGTGGACTTATGTCTGCAGGAATTGGAACTGAGACATTCTGTAATTGCCCATATCCAGTAAAGGATTGCTGTTATGTTACTACACAGGGGAGCCAATAAAGTGACAGATGTACATTGGGATGGATGCACATCAAGACTGTAGGACACTGGCTACGGAGTGCTAATGCACGCCAGGACACTTGCTGGTGTCCTATGACACATCTTCACAGTGCACTAATAGGGTTTCTTACCAGCTAAGTTTAAGTAAAGTTACATAATGCATACCATAATAGAGGACGCCAGCCATCATCATCATTAGCAGTAGTATTTAGTATTAGTATCATTGGCTGGAATTCACTAAGACACTTACTATTGCATAACCTAGAGTTACACATTCATGACTGGGTCATATCCATGATCCTCACGTATTCACTATTCATGATCCCTACGTAATTGGGAAATACATAAGGACCATGAAAGTTCCCCAGTCTCCCCTTTCTGAAAAGCAGTTGCTGTGATTGACAGGGGTCTTTTCCCCTGTCAGTTGAGAGACAGCCAACTGATGCCCCCTGCCTTCACTCAACCAGCCTCTGACTCAAGGGGGCATTGTGAGAAGGACCCTGCTTCTTGTTTGTTGCACTGTAGATCACCTGTGGGAGAGGGCAGGAACAGCAGTCATTTGCTTCCCAATTGACAGGGGAACAGACCCTCTTCACTTGCAGTGGCTGCTGCCTGGTAACTGATTGGTAACTGATTGGGGGAGTTGGGTTGGGAGATATTAGATAGTTACAGAACTAAGGTGGTTACCTAGCTAATTAGATGATACAGAATTCCAGCTATTACTACTACTACTACTACTATTATTATTATTTGTACAATACCTTAATTTATGCAATACCTTATTTATCACCTTAATTTATACTTCAACTTCTTCCCAAAATAGGGACTCATGCAGCTTACAATTTAAAGCAAGTACAATGTAGCTAAAAACATACAAAAGTCAACACTAAAATGGAGTTAAACTATTCACAATATTAAAGCAATTTAAATTATGTACCTGAAAATAATATAAAACTATTCAAAGGCTATTTTAAAAAAACAACCTTCTGTTCTAAAAGCTTGTCAGATAGATTAATTATTTATTTATTTATTTATTTATTTATTTATTTATTTATTTCTAAGAGAATGACATCAAAGAGGGAGTTATTCTGGCATCCCTGGGAGTTCCAGAGCCTGGGGAAAGACACCAACAAGGGCCTGTAGAATGTAGTAGTGTATTTACTTCAAAGTAAGCAACTATTTGAGAGGCTGCCCCCAAAATCCGCCACTTTGTACTTCAAGAAAGCATCCTAAAATCTCACCTTTGCATATCTACTCAGAAAAAACTTCTTGACAAGCAGCACATTCAAAGACCATCACAAAAAACAAAGTTACACATTTCAGAAATAAATGGGACTGGATAAAACTGTATTAATTATGCTTTTCTGTGTCTGACTGTGAAGAGCCAGCAATAGGTCCAGAATACCATATCCTCCAACTGTCCCAATTTTGCAGAGACTGTCCCAAAAGCAAAACAGGTATGTTAGCATTTTACAATCCTTACTGAACAGTGGCCTCCCTGCCACCTTGGTCATTTTCTTGCCTCAAATGTATCTGCAACCCCCCTTTTTGTTGGTCTCTACTTGCCAATCCAGTCTCAGTTCATTTTGAGCGCTAGCTTTCCTTATACTATTCCTGCAAGCTTGGACTATACATCTTTACTCTTCCTTGGTGATTCATCCCTCCTTCCATCCTTTATGCATGTCCTTGTTCCTTCCCATTTCCTGCTTGAGTTTGCTGGGCAGACACATTGACTTTTTCAGCTGTTTCCCATTTTTCTTCTTCCACAGGATTGTTTGTGATTGAGCTTTTTGCAACTCTTTCTTCAAGAACTCCCACCCTTTCTGGATGCCTTTTTCTTTTATCATGCCTAGCCCAGTACTTTCACTTACTATTTCCCTGAACCTATTAAAATCAGCTTTTCTGAACTCCAAAGTCCATGTTTGACTATACTCTTCTTTGCCCTGTCTCACAATTATGCATTCTAGCATTACATAGTCACTTCTCCCAAAGTACCAACTGCTTTGATTCCAGTGACCAACTTCTCCCAGTTGATTAGGATCAAGTCCAGGATTGTTGATCCCTTTGTCTCTTCTACGTTTTGAAAGAGGAAATTATCTGCAAGGCACGTCAGGAATTTGTTGGAGACCTTGTGCAGCAGATTAGTCCCTCAGCAGATATCATGGAAATTGAAGTCCCAGTAGCTACTATTTCTTGCATCTTCGAGATTTTTGAGATTGGTTTCCAAAAAGCATAATCCACCATCTTTTCTTGGTTTACGGCCTGTAGTAAACCCATGCCACAATGTTGTTTTTATTTATTTCTCCATTTATTTTTACCCAACGCTTTCAACTGGTCTACTCTGATCACTGTCATGGATTTCTGTATAAGTGAGTTTGACTTTGACGTATGTTACTCCCTCTCTTTTTCTTTCACATCTAATCTTTTAGTATACTCTTTAGTATACTCTTTGATTGTCATATTTCAATCAGGGGAATCATCCCACCAGCTCTTCATTATGCCTACAAAATCATATTTACCTTCCTGCACTGAGACTTCAAGTTCATCTTGCTGTTTCCCAAACTCTATGATTTGGTATATAGATACATGAAACTCCATTTGTTCTCACATATTTATTTGCTGTCAGTTTCACTATTGATCCCATTCTTTCTTTCAGCTTCTCCTCTAGAATCTACATCCTTGTGTTTAGAGCTTGCCTCTGGGCTGATGTTTGAGCAATCCTCCCCAGTGCCCCAAGGATTTAGTTTAAAGCCCTCTTGATTAGACCTGCCTTCTATTACCAAAGAGATTCTTCCCTGTCTTTGTGAGGTGCAGCCCATCTGTAGCCAGTAGTCCTCTGTCTAAGAAGTGAAGACTATGACCTCGGAAGCCAAACTTCTCCCATCTACATCATCTGCATAGTCATTCATTTTTAGTATTTTTCTGTTCCTGTGCAGTCCTCTATCCTTCACTGACAGAATTGATGAATACCACCTATGCTTCAAACGCCTTCATCTTCCTGCTCAAAGCGTCATAGTCGGAAGTGATCGGCTCAAAGGTGTTCCTGGCAATGTCATTGGTGCCCACATGAATAAGGAGAAAGGGATACTGACCTGTGTTCTTGATGAGGTTTGGCAAGTTGTCAGTGACATCCCAGATACATGCACCAGGAAGACAGCACACATCCTGATTCATCTTGTCAGACTGGCAGACAGGTATCTCTATACTCCTGAGCAATGATTCTCCAAGCACCAGTGCCTTTCTTTTCTTCTTGTTGTTGATGGCAATTACCTTGACTCCTTCCTTGGCATGCAGTATTACTTGTTGTTGGTTTCCTGTTTGAGCACTGTCACTGCTGATACCCCCATGGAGATGTCAGAAGCAATCACTTAGCTGGAGATGTTCCGAATCCCTTCTATGTGATCTGCTCCTGACAGTGGCTCTCCTCCAGGGAGTCTCCTCACTGTGACAGGCCTCTTCATTTTCCTTGGCAGTTTCTTCCTGTTGGTTCTGTAGGATCAATTCTCCCTCTCTTCTATCCAGGAAGTCCTCATGTTCTTTGATGCTCTGAAGGAACTCAACACATAGCTGTAGTTCACTGACCTTCTCTTCTAGGAGAGCTACCAATTTGCAGCTTCTGCAGGTGAGGTTTTCTGTCAAAAATATATAACAAATATATTGCAGCAGACAACTATGGATCCTTCTGACTCTATCTCTGCAGTTATGTCTCTCACCTTCCTCCCAGAAGGTGTTTGTTTCTGCATTGAAAGATTTGTAATCCTTCTGCAGGATCAAACAAGCATCAATACTGATATACAAAACACTGGAAAAGAGGTATTTGAACAGAAGAAGAATGTGGCTATGAGGGGCAGGTTCAGAGGAATATATTAAGAAAATTAGCTGTTACAAATCTCATGTGCGGGAACAGATAATCCTACCAAGACCTTCAGAACCAACCAAATGGGATTGGATTAATAACTCCTGACAGTATGTATGAGCCACTCTGGATAACTTTCCTTGAAACAACTGAGAACAAGGAGTAGTTGATATGCTGTAATTGTAAAAAGGATTGCAAAAAATGAAAAAATTGCAAAAAGGCTAAACTTCCATGTAGCACAATGTATTTTTGTGAAAGAAAATGTTTTCAAGCAATGTTATGTGATAATTTTTACTGTAACAATTGACTGAAACTTGGACAAGAAAACTGCTGCTGTTTTATTTTTAACTAAAACTTGTTTAATGCTTAAAACAAATTACAGTGTTAATAAAACTGACCTAAACAAAGAAGTTTCCATTTAGTTTTATGCTTTTGAATATATCTTTGATACAAAGATTATCAAATGATCTACACCTATTAATATTCTTTATGAGGTTGGGAATATCTTACAATGTAAAACATAATATTGTTAAACAATGCAAAACAGATTTAGATACTGGTGAGTAAAAATTATATAAAGAGAAGCAAATCCTCAGCTTTATTGATGTGTAGTTTTGTCGTACATTTGAGCAAATTAAGCATAGACTATAATATGGAAGAAATAAAGTCCAGTCTGACTTTCTCTTATGAGGCACTCGTGTGCTGCTACCATTTTGAGAAATGATGACCATCATCTTTATGAGCCAAAGGAATGATATCCCAACATCCAAATCTGTTTAATATTTAGTAAGAAAGCTCTGAGCTCAATTTCATGCTTCTTTCAAAAAGTTAAAAATCCTTGTACCATCCTCCCTCCACATAAAAAGCAGTTCCTTCTTTGCAAATTGATTCAGATCCAACAAGTAATGCCTTAACAAGGCTAATGAGGAATGGAAGGCTACCTCAACCCAGATGTTCTCCATTCACATTCAGTTAAACTTTGTATGACAATTTATACGAACCTCCACTTAGAATATACTGTGTGCTGCTGTTTATTTTGGTTTCTCAATTATGAGCATAAACTATCTTTGCACACGTATTAGCCCAGAGGGATGTCTTGAAAGCCAGACAAGCTAATCTATTGCAGAGGTAATAAAGTGGCTTATTTGTCCTTGATACTTTTCTGAGTCAATGGTGGAACAGGGATTTCAAGAGATTAATTGAAAGGAACAAATCTATCAGGTGTAGCTGGCAATGCTAGATTGTCATAATACAAAGTTTAAAGGCACACTGAAAATGGCAACTGAGTTTTTGCAACTTTTATGCCACATGATAAAGATATAGAGAGTTTTCTGATTGCCTTGGCCTTGGTGCTTAAACCTCAGGACTCAGACTGCTCTCAAAATATCAGAAGAATATTTTTTCTAGTTCACAACTCCCTAGCCAAAAAAACCAAACCAAAACAATAACAGTTCCAGATGCCAAGATCGTGGCTGGAAGGGTGAGAATCCAAATTACTTCCCAAATCAGTTCCCTATCTCTGGTTTAAATACAGATTACATATGTGTAACAGAACTTATGGCTGTTATTTCAAGGAAAAGCCACTTCATAGGGTAGCAATTTGGACTAAATAACTGGCTGCGGGAGAGGGAGTTCTTAACCAGGTCCCCACTACTTACTTCTTCCAAGGCACTTACCTAGGGCTAAAGACCCCTACTTCCCTGGTACACCCATTAGGGAATCCACTCATTCCCTAAACTGCGTGTTCTTAAAAAAAAAGACAGACCAAGTGATGAGGAAATCCTGTATATGATAAAATAAACCCCAGTGCTTGATAGGGCTGATTAAAACAGAGAAAATGGCTATCAAAGAGAGCTGGACAGTGTTCTCTATTAGCAGTTCATCTAAGTCAGATACATACTAAGATTTATTGACCCCAGTGTATCTAAGACTCCCCTCTAGTTTCTGATTCAAAACTTGCTTGACTGTTATCAAGACCTGCAGTGTGCCTCTATAAACAAACTGCAAATGGTTCCAGATTGATGCTCTTGATGCCACAGGAGAAATGGAAAAAAGAATAATGATCAACTTGTATTGCAAGTTGAGTGTGAATCTGGTCTTAAAGTCATCTAATGACAGAGACCACTTTGTGACTATAAATGCTCTGTTTTTGTGACACCATCTCTGCAACTTTCCAGAGGAAAGCAAACACAAAGGTTAAAACTAATCTTATTAAAATGCTGGTCTCGTCTTATGCCTCAACAGAGAGTATATGCTAGCACTGCACCACACCACAGTTGATATTATTAAGAGAGATACACGTAACCCACAAATCGAAAGGGCAAAGGCTAGGGCTTATGGGATCACTCACTGGTTTTGGCCTTTAAAAGGATACTGACCATGGAGCTAAAAAGAAATAATTTTAAGTCACGTCATGCAGTACCATAGGGCTGGTGGTTTTTCTCCCATGATAGAAGTGATCCTTGTGTCAACTCTGGCAGGTTATTTTTCAAAATTAGAAAAAGAAAAAGTAAAGGCAGCTGTGTTGGTCCATTAGAAAAATGCCAAAATTCACAGCTGGGCAAGAACTTTATTTCTACCCATCAAAATATCACAGAAGAGTGAGCCAAGCCTTCAGGTCTCCAGAACTCTTCATCCAGCTAAATCAGAGCTTTCCCAACTTTGGTGTCAGTGACACAGTTTTTCTAATGTGCATCATTTCATGACACAGTAATTCAGCAAGTGGAGGCAGCCCCTCCACCCAATCCTGGCCCACTGCCTCGCCAGGGTCTTCCTTAGCCCAGGGTGGCAGCAAAGGCAGCCCCTTCACCTAGGTCTGGCCCACCACACCGATAGGAGAGGTAGTCCCTCTGCCTGTTACATTCGGACTGGATGGCCTGTGTGGTCTCTTCCAACTCTAGATTTCTATGATTCTATGATTCTATGACTTGAATTCTGTTGTTAGTTCCAAACAGAGTAGACCCATTAAATTAATGTGTCAACATCTATGTGTTGACTCAACATTCAACAGTTGATGGACATCCAACAATGGGTCTGCTCTAGCTGACAGTGGCCAATGGCATTCAGGCCACAGATTCTTAGAGACACAGCAGAAAATAAAATGAAAAGTGGCAGTCTTTATAGTCAGAGCCAGTATGGTGCATTGGTTTGATCAAGGGAGTGTAATGCTGGAGACCAGGGTTCAAATCCCCACTCAGCCATGGAAACTCACTGCGTGACCTTGGACAAGTCACACTCTCTCAGCCTCTCAGGCAAAGGCAATCCCCACTCTGAACAAATCTTGCCAAGAAAACCCTGCAGTAGGTTTACCTTAGAGTCACCATAAATCAGAAGCAACTTGAAGGCACACAACAACAACAACAACAACAACAACAAACAACAGCTTTATAATAGCACAAATGAAAATTAGTTTTGGCTGGTGTTCCAGGTTTTAAATAAATGCTGCAAAGTATTACTTTATGTTTGTACTGAAATCTAGGGGAATAATTTTTAAGATCTTTCTGACAGAAAAAAGAATCTTTTGTTGTATAACATGCAAATTGTTCAGCATGTCTTTTGCTATTCTATGCCATTTTTCTATAAAATATAATTCCTTACAAATTGTTCAGAAAGGATTTTAAATCTTTGTATGCTCCAGCTGTCCCAGTTTGGCAGAGACAGTCCCTTTTAATTCTCTATTTTTCCACTATTGCAGCTGGTTTAAAAATATTCAAATTTCTCTTTCCTGCTCCTCATTTCACCATTTGACCGCGGTTACTACAAACTGAGTGCAAAGTGCAAAAGTAGTTTGCACTCAATGAACTCAATAGTAGGGAGAGAAGAGGGTAGAGATTGCCTTTTCTGGTAGGCTCAGGCAAAAGCAAACTGCCACAGCTTCTCCTAGCATGTGTGTTCTTCCTTATTAATAACTTTTGACACCTTGACCACACTTTGGTGTTGCCATATCTGTCCTGGTCTTCATCTGTGAAATGCTGGAGGATATGGATCTAAGATACAGTTGAAAAGCAGGAGAATATCTTTCCATTGAGAACACAATTCTCACCTGCAATGTCCTTAACACCCCATTTGAGGCCTCAATTCCTGCAACAGAAATAAATGCCCTTAATTTTCAGGGTTTGATCAGACTGCATGAAAATACTGGCCTATACAATGTGGCTATCCAGATGCTTATTTAGTCCATAGGTTGGGACAATGTCCTTTAAACCCTCATATGAGATAATTGCTAGAATTCATGTAAATATCTCATTGATGACATTTGTGTTTCTTTAATATAAGTACTTTCACTAACTAGATGGTAATTACTGTTTGAAAAGTAATATGCTTCCTACATGGGAAGCAAGGCTGATGCCCATATAAAGGTGGTATTCACTGTTGCACGGCATTAATGCGCATAATTAAAAATAATTTACCAAGACTCATACAATTGGCTCACTTGGATTGCTTGGACAAAGTGACAAGTCCTAGTTATCAGGGCCTTTGCCCTCTATTTACCCCAGGCATGGTGGTTCCAGAGCACTTCCCTCTTTATGCTATAGTAAATGTATTCATCTTTACGGTGCTATAGGTTTCTTTGTTGTTTTAATTTAATGAGGTATCATCCAAAGTTTCCCCAAGCTGAAAGAGCTACTTTCCACAAAACCACGTGTCTATTTCATACTTTTTCCACAAAGCCACAGGCCTGTTATCAGAGGCAGGGAAAGCAGGATCCTCCAAAAATTTTGGACAACTCCCAGGGGCTCCTGCCACTATGGTCAATGGTAAGGAATTGTGGTGGTTATGGCCCAAACAATGTAGGACCAACCCTGAGTTTACACAGCCAATCCAGGTTATCTCTGCCAGGTTTGGAGGAAGGTTGTCACTTTAATATCCAGCTTAAAAACTTCTTGACGTATTTGCCCATCCAGTCCAGTTATATATGTAAATACACAGCACAAAACTTTGGCCATTTCTGCGCGAGACTGTTATAGCACTGTGATTCCACTTTCAACATCCTATGGAATCCTGCGGTTTTGCAGTTTAGGGATGGGCCAGGATTCCATAGGATGTTGAAAGTGGAATCATAGCGGTATAACGGTCTCATGCGGAAATGGTCTCTAGTGTTCATTAAGAAAGAAAGAAAGGAAGGAAGGAAGGAAGGAAGGAAGGAAGGAAGGAAGGAAGGGAAAAAAAGAAAGAAAGAAAGAAAGAAAGAAAGAAAGAAAGAAAGAAAGAAAGAAAGAAAGAAAGAAAGGCAAGCAGGCAGGCAGGCAGGCAGGCAGGCAGGCATAGGGAAGAGTTTAAAAGAAGATTGGAATTCTTTTGTACTGGTACTTGTTTGTAATGTGTAGTTTCACACTTAGCCTATTCCAGCAAGACACTTTTTATGTTCTTATCAAAAGAATGACTTCTTTAGCCTGTCAATAGCTATTTTGGTCAGCTACTAAAAGCCTAATTTTTAATCTTATTAAGCTTTCATCCTTTGTGATATCTTGTGGTAATTGCTTCTCCAGACTAGTATGTGATGTGAAATTATCACCTTAAATTAGTTCTGAGTTGCCTTTGAATCTTGACTCCTCCTCTTCCTCCTGTCCCCCCCTTAATTGCACGGCAGTGTGAGACCTGGTAAATAGGAGTGTAGCTTTCTACCAAATAATGAAAATCAATAAATCTGTCAGAACATTTCAAAATAAGATAATTTTTTTACTGAACAATTACAATCAAAATCACTGAATGAGGAGGGCTCAGACAGTAATGTTTTCAATCCATAGTCTTCCTATGTTTTCCATTGCTGTTTCCATTTGAGTGTGTGTGCATGTGCGTGTGTTTGCATGTGAGAGAGAGAGAGAGAGAGAGACTTCAAATCATCTGTCGACTTCAGGCAAGCTTATGAATATCATAGGATTTTCTTAGGTAAGGAATACTCAGAGGTGGTTTGCCCCTGCTTTCCTCTAAAATATAGGTTGATATTCCCTGGTTGTTGCCCATTCAAGCACTAACCACTTCTGGCCCTGCTTAGCTGTGAAGGTCAGATGGGATCTGGTATCTTCAGTGCATGAACACATCCACCACAGGGGGTGAACAGGACAGCTGCACAATGCTTTTTTATTGTTACCCCCAGAAGCTGTTGCTTCTCCTCCCCCTCCTTTTCCTTTGCCATTAACTTTGAAAACATGACTCATACTGGCGGTTTCTGTGGCTTTTGATTGCTTATTTCTCATAGTGTTAGCTGACCACCTTCACTGAGGGATTGGATTGAGAGTTTACCTATCAAAAGTCTAAGACATGATTCACTAAGAATTCAGGATATGTTAAGTCTCACTAGTTCAGCACATGTAAGTCCCATTTAACTCAAAATTCTTAATTCGGACTGGGTTAGCCCATTGATGACAAAGATGACGACGACGACGATGACAATGATGAGTTCTGATTAAAACAAGTAGCTTTCCCCACTTTTCCATCTAGCTCTTGTACATGGAAAGCTGGACAGCCGATTGGGTATATTTAAAGTAGATTAAATATTTGTCTTCCTGATCTGTCAGGCCATACATTGGCACTTCCTAAGTTTGCTGCATAGAGAAGTCTAAACAACTGAAGGACTTAATGCTTGGAAATAGATATATAGGTAGATGTAGATTATATTTTCCAGGGCTTTCTTGAGTTCATTGTACCTTGTTGAATGCTTCAGCTTAAACAGTGGCCCTTTTCTCACGGGGTTTTTAAATCTTCCCAGTTCGACCTTGATCGGGTGCCCTTTTCACGTTAGAGAGCACGTGGTCGCATTAAACTTTTTGGTTTCTCACCCCAATCCGAGCGGGGGAGCCACCAATCAGCATTTCCGCGCACTTTTCAAAGACCGGATAAAATGTGGTCTTTTCCTCCAATCCGCGCTCGACGTTTCGTGAGAAAGCGGCGGTGCGTCCTGATTCGTGCGGGTGATCAAGAGAGGGAGGGATCAAGGCGTGGCCAGCAGAACCCACAGGACCGCCCCCAGCACGAGCGGACGGCGCCATTTTCCAAACCCGCTGATGCGGCTGCAAGGAGGAAGCAAAGGGACGAGGAACGGCGGCGAAAAAAGGAAGGTTGGTTTTTCCCTTAACTATCCTTTATCCGTGCGGCATCGTGAATTGCGGGTTTCCGGGGGCTGTGTCTCCCGAAGGTGCCCTGGAATGGGGCTTGGGCTGCCCTGCCCTGGAGACAACACTCACAGAGTGCTTGGCCCTTTTCTCGCAGGGTGCAGAAAGTGTGCCGCCACTATCCTCCTTTACAACCCTCTGTTTAGAACCCGGGAGGTGGCCCGCTGTGGTTCTAAATACGGGGTCGAGGGGGTGGTGGTGGCTGGCGAGTGGATACACTCGCCTAGGATGGCATGGCAGGATGCTTTTAAAGGTGACGGAAAATTGGGAAAGCTGGGGAGGGGGGCAGGTAGGAAGGGAGGGAACGCCCAAAGCAGCCCCTGCGCCAAACCCGTTCTCCAGGTTACGTTGGAAGCGGGATCATGGCGCAGTGATGGGATGCTGTGTAGATTTGGCGATGGCTGCTGTGCTGTTCCGACGAGGTCCCCGTGCAAACTTTGACTGGGAAACTTTTTTCCTGTTTATTGGGGCCTACCTGTGGATGCATAAACGTCTTTTTTTCTCTGTGGACTATTTGGCGCCCGCAGAGAAAAATGGCCCTTGGAAATCTTCCTTTTTAAACCAGATTCTCGGGCTGGGGGTGTAGGGGGTAGTGGCTTCTGTTTGTCCCCTGACAGTACTTATTTTTCTAGCGACCGACATGAATACAGTCACGCCCCATGAGGGCCTGCTTTTTTATTTGTCTGAACCCCCCACCCGTGCCACATGCAGAGGGGGATGATCTTCCGGCCAGGGCAGGAGACTCAGTAGTTTTCCATGCTTCTTTAGCTGTCTAGGACATGGCAGAGATCCATAGGGCAATGGAACACACATCATTGTTTGGGGGAGGCAAGCCCCGCTGTTTGTTTCGTACTGTTTGGTTTGTTGATAAATACTAACGCCCCTCCTTGTCTCCACAGGTTCGGAAATCCACGGGGAGTGCGCATTCCCACTGCAAATCTTTCCACACAGTGTTGATCCAAGCTGAAAACTCCACGCTGACACTACCGCCCTTTCCACCTCTTCGCCAAACACGCAAAACAGTTTGTCTTGCTGGCAAATTTCCCAGCGGTCCGTGACTGAAACAGTGCCATGTCACAGACGCCACGCTGACCTAACAGCTTTGCAGGGGAGGGATACATGCAAGGAGCCACACACCAACTTGAAAGAATAAATGTTTAATAAATGTTTTCTTTTCCAAAAAATATATATTTACATAAGTACATATTTACATAAATAAAAAAAAAGTGCTGTACAGGGTGGGTGTGCGTTTGGGAAAGGGCTGGGGGTCTTAACATTGGGATTAGAACTTTCTAGTCCTGGGCACAGGGGTGTTCCTCCTCTGGCTCCTCCACATCCGTCCCTGGCTGCTCTGGTTGAGGGATGTTCTCTTGGTCTGCTACCCAAAACAATGGTGAAATTTGATTAGGCATGTGCGCATCCACAACGGCCTTTTTGAAGGAGAAAACTTTACTGTGTCGTTTATTAATTGTTGGGGCGTTAGGGGGGAAATGAAAAATGAAGCCAGGGGCCACTTAAAAAGAGGTTTTCCTACGTTCCATCCCTGCCATGCCCTGCGTGTCCACGGGGGGTTGGTGGCCAGGCGCATGGCGTCTTCTGCCTATGGAAATGCAACAGTAAATTAGCGTGGGTTATCCTCAGGCAGGGTGCATCCCCCTTTGCGGGGGATACACGACAACCACTCTCCTGGGGTTCCCATTGCCACACAGGCGCTGTGTGTTGCGCTTACTCACGTCTGCCACCGGTTGTCCAGCTGGGGCTCCCAGCCGCCCTCCACAGGCTGCGCATTACCTCGAAAAAGGGAGGCCTTGCGTGGGGGGGCGGGTGCCGTCGTAGGAGCGCAGGGCGGCGTACAACTGTCCACGTAACCCGTGGAAACGGATCTGGACCTCCTCCACACTCCTCTCGTGGCCATGTCGAGTAAGGCAGTGGGCAACGGTGTGGAGGTGCTCATCATCGTCTCCCCTTGTGTGGGGGCGCATCATTTCCCTCACACTGCCACACCACCTTACCATGGCCAACATCTCCCTGGTCTCGAATTCCGACCACTCCCGAGGCCCCTCCTCAACCGGTCCGGCCGCCATTGCCGCTGCCCTCGTCCGCCTCCACTATCAAACCACGCAGCTGCAGTACCAGTGATTGTCCACTAGGGGTTGGTTTGGCGCCGCCATTTCCCGCGCGCCAGGAGGACGCATGCGCGAAACGCGACGAGAGGAAGGAAAACAAAGGGAGGAGCCATTTTTCGGTTGAGCGGACGTGTAGCAGGGGGAAGGAGGTTTGCAAAAGGAAAAAAAAACCCAAAATAAAAAGGTAACATGCAAAGCGGGGAGCCCACGCAGGGGAGTGACTGCAGCGTGGAGGAGGAAGGGTTTCCTTTGAGGCGACAGCCCATAAGGGCAAGAGGCTTGGCCTGGCGCCATACGGAGATAAAAAATCTCCTGGACATTTGGGGTGAACGTAGGTTCCAGAGGGACCTCCAGGCTACCTACAGAAATATAGAAATATTCGAGGACATTGCGAGGGAAATGATTAGAAGGGGACATAGGCGGACCGCTGAGGAGTGCAGGACAAAAACTAAAAGACTGCGTGCAGCCTACCGTGAGGCTGTGGCGGCAAATAAACGGACGGGCGCAGCCAGGGTGGAATGTCCCTACTTTGATGAACTATCCAGGATTTTGGGGGGGGGACGCGAGTGCCGAACCTCCAAGAGTCATAGAGAGCTTGCAGGTCGCCATGGGACCCGAGCAACCAGCGAATGAGAACGTGGCATCAGAAGGTACGTAGGGCAGCGAGTCGAGGTATTTTCCATCCCCTATATGGACGTTTTGCGCCCCTAAATTCCATTTCTCATTTTTCAGGGCTGGACGAACAGATGAGCCAGGAACTGTTTGAACACACATCATATGATGGGGAATCATCAGGTGAGGCTGCATGGGTTTACAATACATTACATTTGGATTTAGTCTACAATAACCCTTCGCGGATTCAGGGCAACTCAGGAAAACGGCCATAAACAAATTACAGGTGGATGAGGGCCAGGGGCAGGCATCAGATGCAAGCAGGGCGCATCACGTGCATGGCCACAACGGCCCACCACTCGTGCTGCTCTTTTGAATACTTCTTCTTTTGCAGCAAAAGGGGTGGCATCTCTACTTTCCAGGAACCTTTTCACTCTCTAGGGTCCATCAGGGCCATTTACATTACCGTGATCCCTTCTTTCCTAGCAGGAGTGAGGAAATTCCGAAAGGAGAAACTTTATGGGACTTAAGTGACAATGTCTTGTCCCAGGCCAACCACTTATAGCCTCCTGCTGCAAGGTCTAACTATTTCGTTTTACCTCCAAGCAGGGATCAAGGACAGCCGCCCCACACCTATGCAGGTTGAAACTCCTGCACCGGGGAGTTCTAGCACCACGGCTGCTGGTGAGTTAAGGTGTCCTGCAGCCGAAATATTGCTGCAGGGAGTTTATATTGCATCGGGATAACCGTGGTATGATTTGTCACCACAGGTTTGGAGATTCAGAGCATGGCATTACGCGGCGGCCTTGATATGCCCATTGTACTTTTCGAGCCTTCATGGCCGGGACAACCTCAGCATGCTGTTATCTTCACAGTTAAAGTTTCTGTGCAACCGTTAGGGCAATGCCCGGAAAGTAGCATTTTCCATTCTGCCTGTTGTTGGACTGCCATTTAACGTTTCTTGGCAACCTTCCTGTTGGAGGCTGAAACCTTACATGAAGCAAGGTACATGACTGTGATAAGTGTTTGGTGTGGTTTCTATCTTTCTACAGTTTTATGAGTACCTTGATTTTAAAAAAGGCTGTCTAATTGCCACTTGCTCATACATGTTGTGTCCTAGCTCCGAATGATGCTCATGTCCGCACCATGTAGATTGACTTCCCAATCTTATTCTGAACAGATGACTGCCTCAGCACTAGCCCGGACAGGGAGAGCGAGATGCCCATGGCAAGAATGTCCCCCCTGTCACGCCTGAGGATGAGCAGGAACAGAACCGCAGCGGGGGGCCGAGACAAGGCGTTTGCCTACGCAAGAGCAACCTTGGACTTTATGCGCGAGCAGGAGGAAAGGAACTTGCAACAGATGGCCATGGATCGCGAGCAGGCATCTCGAGATAGCGACAGGGCAGAGAATGCGCGGCAGGAGATAATATCAATTCTAAGGGTATGCGCCAATGCCATGTCCAATATTTCAGATGCGGTTACGGGCGTGGGCGGAACAAGCCAATCACCGCCTGGCTCTTCGCAGTCCCGACAGCTAACTTTTGGGGAGCACAGCGCAAATGTAGCCGGGAGCAGCACAGAGGCGGTTCCCAGCCAGGAGCAGGAGGGAGGGAAGGGCAAGGTCGCAAGGGCCAGGAAGCCACGGCAAATTTATAGCCCTTGAGCATGTCGTGGGCCCTGGCGCATGAAAGAAAATCGAGGCCTAACTTTTCCTTCCCAAGCAGGGCAACGATGTATTTGTTTTTTGATGAGAAGTGTTCATAACGGACCGTTTTTCCCTCAAAGATATTTTTTTTTCCGCATTTTTCAAAACAGTCAAATAAAATCTATTACCATTTTCTATAAACAGACTCAATATTTATTTGTTATTACATTTTTGGTTGAATGGCCATCGAATAACATTAGAGGTCAATACAGTCAAGGTACAGCTTGAAGGAAGACCTACTCCTTGCTGTGTGGGGGAAACACTCCAAAAAAGGGGGGGAAACCAGTGACAGCTAATCGCAGTCGCCCGCAATCATATTGGCGATAGCGTCCCTCACCAGTTCCCCTTCATGGATCCTCCTTGAAGAGTCATGAGGGCGGGAATCCCTGTTGGTGCGTGTCAGAGTCAAGGGGGCTGGTTTCTGTATCACGGGGTGGAGAAGGTGTCCTTTGCTCTCACAAATGTTGTGTAGCACCACACAAGCAGACACCACGGGGAGATAGTTCTTTTCCAAGACGGTCAAAGGGGCCGAGAGACACCTCCATCTGGCCTTAAGCCTGCCAAATGCACGCTCCACAACATTCCTACAGTGGTTGAACACCCTGTTGTAGGCTATCTTCTTGGGGGTGAGATGTCCGCCGTAAGACTTCATTAGCCATCTCGAAAGTGGGTATGCAGCGTCCCCAGAATAACTGGGCCTATGGTGACACCGTCTATGGTAATGGTCGGGTTCCCGGGTACAAACTTTCCAGCCTCCATGGCATGCCAGAGTGATGAGTGCCTGAAAACGAAGGCATCGTGCGTTCTTCCAGTGTAGCCCAGCACGATGTCCACAAACCTCCCCGAATGATCCACTGTTCCCTGTAGGAGAATGGAAAATGCGCTCTTCCTGTTCACAAATTCTTCCCCACGCCCCTTGGGTGGTCTTACTTTGATGTGCGTTCCATCCACAGCTCCAACGCACTGAGGGAAACCCATCTGGCGGAAACCATCCATAATCTGTGGATGTAGAGGGGCAGGGAAACAAGTAGTCAGTTTCTAGCTGGTTTGAGATAAAAAGTTTTGTGGTGGCGCACGCGCACACACCCAATGGCACCTGCTTGGCCTTCCAGTATCTTAGAGCACAGGCCACAAATCCATTGCTTGGCCCACACATTAAAACGGGCACCAAATCCAAAGAACTTGCACGCTTCCCATGGGATAATAAAGTAATGCTGTGGGAAAACAAGAGGCAAGCCTCGCAGAGTGTACCTGGTGGCCTTCAGCAGTAGTGTCATGCTGTTGGAGGGGGCAAAGTGCCCTGCTGCCTCCTGCTCAGCCCCAGGGGCCATGATGGCTGAGATGGCATATACTGTGTTTTGCTGAAAGGGATACCCTGTGGTCATTCTGGCAAACCTGGAATGAAACCCCTCCCACGCAGCCGCACACACTGACCAGCAGTAAACTGCTCTGCAGGCTTAAGGTTAGGGAACCTGCTGCTCCAGGGGCCCTGCTGGTCGAGATCCCCAAGATATGGATTTAAAGCAAAGGGACACACAGCGGGCATCCAAACAAACCCCGCAGCACTTTCTTCTGGGTGGCAATTTGCCTAGCAACTCTACAGTCTTGGCGCCAGTTCACTGCAAAACGCAACCTCTTTTCCCAGAGAAATCAAAACCCCCTCCTCCTCCCATTAAAGCCCACTGGGTTTGGGAATCAGCGTACCTACCCTCCGGTAGTCCCCCAAGCACACAGTGGACGCAAGGAGTTCATGCTCGATCGCAAGGCACACTTCGATCACGATGACAGACACCGTTGACACACCCAGGCCAAAAGTGTTCGCTGTCTTTCGGTATATCAGGGGCGATGTAAGCCACCACACAGTGATGGCCACCCTCTCCTCTACTGAAATCGCTTGCCTCATCCCTGTGGTTCTTCTTTCAAGGTAGGGACGCAGGCGTCCCGCGATTTCAAAGAGGGTGGCTTTCGTCATCCTGAAGTGGTACAACCACTGGTAGTTGTCCCATTTCTCCAGCACCTCCTCGCTCCACCACGCCCGCCGCATCCGCTCCCGAACCCACTACCTTTTGGGGCGCGGGACTTCATACAAGAGAGGTGCAAGAATTGTGTAATACAACCTCGAGCGTCTCACGGCAGCGCGACGGTTCCTTGCGAGCCTGCGTCTACTCGCACCATCTTCGGGCCAGCAATGTTCAAGCTCTCCTAACAAGGCTGAAATGGCAGTCATTAACGGGGCAAGGACCCCAGCTATTTCCCTCAACTGCTCGTTCGCCATACACCAAACTGCAAAAAGCGAGCGGGCAGGAAAAGTTTGACAAAGTTTCCGCGGCGGTTCAGCAGGCGCGGGGGAGGGCGAGAGGATGGATGACGGGAGGATGTGAGGGAACGCGCATGCGTATTGGCGTCATTGATGACTCCCCAAATTTTTCTTTTGAAAAAAAGGGGACAGCCAATCAAACACTAGGTAGGGCGGGGAAAGGACAACGTAGGGAGGGGCTATGGCGATGCTGTGTGAATGCGATAATGCTCGCCTAGCCTCTTGCCGATCGAGCCATGAGAAACGACTAAAAGTTCGGTACGTTTTAGTGGGGATTAGGGAAAAGCCTGCCTGGATCACGGTGGGAAGATTTCAGCGCCCCGTGAGAAAAGGGCCAGTAAGTAGGTGTCACAGCACAGTAGTAATGTAAATGCTTTGAACCCAAGAGTTAAGAGACTTTTTTTTTTCTATAGCTCCCAGAATCCCCAACCAGCACAGTGACCATATTGCCTTGGGGATTCTGGGTGTCATGCTCCAAACAAAACTTTTCCAAGCTCTAAGAAGATTCCATGCTCAGTTTCAGCCCTCTCTACAGAGCTGCAAAAGACCTCTCTCTGAGACGTTTGGAGAGCACCGACCTAGATATCCAGTGATCTGACTCAGCAGAAGGCAGCTTCATATGACAGTGAAAAATTGATTCTGCTAGGCTGTACAAGTCTTCTGTGCTGACCTACTCTCAAATTCGTACTTTCAAACTAACAAAGCTTTTTAAGACACACACACACACACAGTAAAAGGCCTGCTGTTGCTCTCACATACCCCAAGAGAATGATTCACTAGCAAACAGGGATCAGAGGACGGTCTGAAAGTACAGGAGACTGCTGAAAGTTTTGTGTGATCAGGAGGTCCATCAAAATGAAATGCAGATTGGGCACAATAAATAACAGCAGTAGACATGCTGAAGCTGCTAATTTTCAAAATAAAACATCTAAGTTAATGGGGTGATGAGGGGAATGAAACAAGACCTAAATGAATGGAGAGAGGCAGGAGAGATCAGTTTGTTAATTCAGGAATTAGCTGGAAATAGAATCTAACCTAGGATCAGTGGCATATCTTGGAGAGCACAGAGGAGGGGTGAGGTGGACAGAGGGGTAAGGGCGGGGCTATGGCATGTAGGGACAGGGCTACAGCACAGGGGGTGGGGCTACGGCAGACAGGGTGGGGCTGTTGCACGTGGGGGCAGGCTGTGACGTGTAGGGGAGAGCAGGCAAGGAGCAGCGGCACCACCAAAAAATTGCTGCCAGGGGCACACTGCCCCCTTCGCCTCCCTGTCCCTACGCCATTGCCTAGGATGATCATCTCACTTATAGAGACCAGCCAGACCACTTCAAGCCCAATGCCATTTTTTTCATTTCACTGTTCTGCATTTGCTGCCACAAAAACCATGCCACTGAAAAAAAGGAGGGGAAATTGTGGCAGTACAGCGTCAAAGGGAAACAAAAACTTTCTCTTCTGGGTTGAAAGAAGATGCTCTGTTTTACACAGTAGCCAGGCTCTAGAGTTCAGGAAGGCACTGTGGCAGTCTCGTTCACCATAGAGAGTTGGTAGAGTTGCATTAAATTGGTGCAACCTCCAGTGGGTTCAGAGGATGGGTCCAAATTGGCCTCTAACTGCCGAGCAAGTCACCCATCCTGATGCAGAAGATAGGCTGTGTTGTCAGAATCTAAGAATGAGCTGAAAGTGCCACAGCATTTGTACCCCCCATTTTTGACAACAACATTATTGCAACAGCATGAATCCACAGAATGAAGGGCTGTCATCGTGGCTGGCGTACCTGAGACTGTCCAGGATCCTTTCTTGGAAACCCTGCTGTTAATTTTCAGTCTCCGGAATCTTCTGAGAATAGTCATTGGTCATTTTGTCATGCTGCTGAAGATCTATAATACATAACTGATTCAAAACTATACTTCAGGAATCATCCAAAGCAGTATTTCTCAGGCTATCTTATGTGGAAGACCAGCAATCTTCTTCCCCGTTGTGCCAGGGACGAGCATCATATGTGTGTCCATTGACTACAACTGCATTTTTCTTTCCTAGAAACTTGTCAGGGACCAGCAACCAATGGCTCAGGGACTGGTGCGAGACCAGGGACCAAAACTTTGGCTAGCACTGATCCAGAGGAATGCCAGTGTAGCTCAGGGACTGCAGAGCAGAAGAGAAGCATGCTCTGGTCTCTACTGGCAGCCAGAGAGGCGAGGGCTGCTGCACCAGTTGCAGCATTTCTATCTAAGCAAGATCCACCAGCAAGGACCGGAACAGCAAATGGTGCCTCTTACACACCCTGGTCAAGAGACATCATTCTCCAAGCCAGCCAAGTTACTTTGGCACATGTGGCAGAAAATCCCACAAGCACCTCTTTCTAATCCTGGCAGTTAATACACAAGAATGATAAATTAAATAGTTACAATAGGATACCGTTGGCCTAAATTCAGTGGCTAGATCAATCTCCAGGTATATTACAAGGCAACCCTGGAGACAATAGACTTATGCTAAAGCTGGACTTCTCTGTGCAGAAGGGGGAAGATCCCACCAAACTGTGATTGTTTTAACCCTGTTCCCTTGCACCTGGATGTTTCCCTGCATTGTTTTCCCAACCTCTCCACAATACAGAGCTATTACGACAGCCATTACCCCTTTGTCACCTAAACACTGAGACCATTAACACCATCCAGACTCCATTGTTTGTGTTGCAACTCCCATTGTCCACCCAGTTGAGAGAGTTGTTCACATCCATACCCATAGGGTAGTTTTCAAGTATAAAAACCCTCAGTTCAGGGTGGTTCAGTGCAGTCTCTCACAGTCACTTGCCTTGCTGAATGCCACACTGTTGACTTGATTCCCAAACAAGAACTGTCCTTAGGTGCATACCTAAGCCACATTGCCACTTTTCCTCACTTCTCTCTGCACCAGTAATTATCAGCTGAACCCTAACATTCATCTATCCACATCTTGCCTCCCTTTTTCTTTGATTAGTCCTTGAGTGTGGTGTGTGAATGCTTGGATCATTTGCATGCATGTGTGAATTTCTCAATAAAACACATTTTTAGTTTACATTGTAGATTTCCTGGCTGGTTCTTTCATTCAAGACCCTATAAACAGTGGTGGAAATATTTTGTTACGTTACCCCATTCTTGCAGGCCTCCTAATTTTGAGCTAATTAATTCTCCATTGTCACATGGAGGTAGCAGCATCGCAGGTGGACCCCTGAGTTACCCACATTTTGGGATAACATCCATTGAAGTATCCTCTGCCTTCAGATGTAGCAGAGATATTACTGATATTCCCATCACACCAATTATTGATCAACTATATGATAGGCTGGCTTCCTGTTTGGAATGGAGGCCATTTTACCCTCTGCCTCAGGCAGCTAATAATCTTCAGCCAGGTCTGACTAGACTGCACTTTTGTATGTATTGGGAACAGGAGGAATATATATAACTTGCTCTAGGGGGATGTTTTCTGTTGAAGCAATACTTATTCACATCCAACATGCTGTGGTTGTATATTTTTTTCAAAGGGTAAATGTGACAGAGAACCTTCCATGGTCACTTCTCAAAAGCATACTTAAAGACTGAATCCTGTTGGTTAATCCCAACCTCAGTAGACTCATAAATAAATGTTGGATGATGAATCAACACATAGGTAAATCCCATTGATTCAATGGGTCTACTCTAGTTGGGACTAAGTATTTAAGCCATTGTCTGTAGTCCCATACACTCTTAGGACCTTTCCTCTCTACACTGTTATAGTGCTATTATTCCACTTTCAACATCCTGTGAAATTCTGAGGATTGTAGATTGCTGTGGCCAAACTGCTGCTTTGGCTGAGAATTCTAAATGCCTCTCCCTAAACTGCAAACCCCAGGATTCCATCGGATGTTGGAAGTGGAATAACAGTGTAGTGCAGAAAGACCCTTAATTGAGAGCAAGTCTATTAAACACAATTGGAACTACTTCTGAGTAGAAATTCATTGCACTGAATAATTGCCCCCGTGCCCAGGAGAAAGGCGACATGCAAATATAATCAATCAATAAAAATAAACAAACTCTCTCACTATTTTGGGAACAAAGTTTTTTTTTCTTTTAAAGCTGTTTCCACCACATTATTTAATATATAGTTCTTAACAGTTTCATATTCTTTCTCTTTCTTTGCTTGTGAGTTACAACCACAAATAGAAGAGTAGCCGCTTCCCTGGGAAGTTTCTCTTCTCTTTTCACAGGGTAACATTTTCTTGGCAAGAGAGAGGATGGAGAACTTCATTGAAATATCTTTTAGTGTGTTATTTCAGAATATACAAGCTGCACAGGGAGGGGGAGTAGGCAGGCAACCAGGGAAAGCAGAACTAGACTTTATAGCAGCGTCTGAGCCTCCAAAAAAACAACATCCACCCCAAGCCGCCCACTCCAGCTGGTGGGTATGACCTGCCTTCGCAGCTCTGGGAATATCAGCTGGTCATAAGGACTCATTCCCTCAGCAGTCTCCTTACGTGTTGTCTGCAGAGGAGTTTATCTCTTCGTAATGAGCTATCTTGGACTGGCACTCTATCCTGAAAGATAATGTATCTTCCACAGTCCTAAGCATTCATAGATCAAAATGGAGTCCTTTACATTTCTGCATGGGCCGAACCAATCTTCTCTCCTTCCCTCTCCACCCCCACTTCTCTCCATCTCTCTCCCCCACCCTCACTGATCATGTATTAAATCTTGGCTGCAAGCACAAATGGCAGCATATGGATTTCTCACAGACATCAGCTCCTATAAAGGAAGGTTAGAGCCCTGTGATAATGTTGTCTGGGCTATGCTCCAACCCTACCTTCTCATTTCCTTACTGATTTCAGGGAAAGCTGGGAAGGGAAAGAAGGAGAAAAAAAAAATCCCACAGGAACTTGCTCCAACATATCTCATCATGTATGAGGCACTGCAGTTAACAAGATAATGTAATATCGATTGGCTTTTGGTGAGGAGGACAGGGGATAGCTGCCAAAGGAATTAAACCCACGAAGAACAGATAAAGAGGAGAAAATTGCCTGCCTAAATGAAGATGTAAAAAACATGTAATACAAAGGGAATCATTTGCCGTGAAACTCTCCCCTTGCCCTGGACTTTAGATCTGGGAGAGCACCGAACTCACACTTTCAAAGGCTGTAATGATCGTTAAGGCTGCAATTGAAATTGCGGACATCTAAGGATTTCACTCAGAATCAGGCATGCAGCCAAACCCACGTATCATTAGGTTTCCCTTATTTTAATCATCTCTGAATATATTATGCTTCCTGATGAAGCCATTTTGGTCAGAGCAGCAATCTGGTCAGAGTAGCAAGTCTTTATCTGGCTAATTATCCCCACCCCGCCTCACTCCACCTATTCACCCAGCATATCATTTCTCAGCTCATCCCCTTGTACTGAACCTACACATTGTTGTTATGACCCGAGTAGGCAGAGGATGAAAGGGCCAAGGGTCCAATATTTGTAAAGGAGGAGGAGGATGGGGATGAGTAGCAACAGTAGCAGTAGTAACTGCCACATACTAAGGATCTGGCCACAGAAACAGAGATTCTTCTCCGACAGGGTAGCTTATGCAGTCAGAGAGAGGGGCATCTCTGATGCCATTCCACCAGGCTCAATCAGGGGGCTGGCCATTCTGTTGAGCCATTTCACAAATAACCATTCCACTGAACCAGGTGAATTTCAATAGGGAGAAATTTAACATACTACACTTGGGCAGAAGGAATGAAATGCACAGGCATAAGATGGGTGACACCTGGCTTGACCATGGTACATGTGAAAAGGATTTAGGACTCTTAGTAGGCCACAAGCTGAACATGAGTCAGCAGTGTGATGTGGCAGCTAGAAAAGCCATTGCAATTCTGGGCAGCATCAATAGGTGTATAGTGTCTAAGTCAAGGGAAATGACAGTATCACTCTAGTCTGCTTTGGTCAGACCCCACCTAGAATACTGTGTCCAGTATTGGGCACCACAGTTCAGAAAAGATATTGACAAACTAGAACATGAGGGTGACCAAAATGGTAGAAGGTCTGGAAACCATGAAGAGCACCTTAGGGAGCTGGGCATGTTTAGTCTGAAGAAGAGAAGGTCAAGAAGGAATGTCATATGGAGAATGGAGCAAGCTTTTTTTCTGCTGCTCCAGAGACTAGGACACAGAGCTATAGCTTCAAACTTCAAGAAAAGAGATTCCATCTAAACATTAGAAAGAAGCTTCTAATTACAGTAAGAACAGTTTGACAGTGGAATACACTGCCTGGGAGCGTTGTGACGTCTCCTTCTTTGGAGGTTTTTAAACAGAGCTTGGATGTCCCTCTGTCAGGAATGCTTTGATAGTGTATCCCTGCATGGTAGGAGGTTGGATTTGACAGCCCTGATGGTGTCTTCCAACTCTATGATTCTGCTCCACAAACGATGAACAGTATCTGATCAGGCTGCAACTCAGAGAGAGGTGGGAGATGGAGTGAACTCCATCAACTCTGCTGATAGTTCAGCTGACTCCTCCTCTCTCTGAATTGTTTCTATTCCAGAATTACTGTGTAACTTTAATGATTAAGGTTGCCAGAGTGAAAACTGGAAAGGGCTTTACCATCAATGGTTGCACAGAGGAGGGAATTACAGCAGGTGTTGTTTGCTACCAGGTTGCATGACAAGCAACACCCACTGAAATTCCTTCTACATAGTCATTAAGCATACACAGCAACCTTCTCCAATTTTATATCTTATAGCCCTATTAAGCCTTGGAGCCTGCATTTGCTTTCTTTTTTCTTTTTTTTATTCCCAACCCATCACTTTTTCCCCTTTTTGTGTTGTACCATTTAGATTAGTGCTTCAACTGTCTAATATAGAGGACAAGCAGAGCTTTTTCCCCCAATGTGCCAGAAACCAGCACCATTTTTATTTCTACAGTGGAAACTCAATGTGGACCAGCAAACAATAGCTCACAGAATAGCTCTAGTCCAGAGACCATCACTTCAAGTAGCTTTGATTTAGGATGATAAGCCGTGGGAATGGACTATTTTCTTTGTCACATACACTTCTCTGGCAGCCTTTTTGGCTGAAAAGCGGAGTTTTGTTTTTTTTTTAAAAAAATGGCTTCAGTAAGCAAATAAATAAAGACACATTTCTAAAATTGATGAAAGCTTGTTTAGCTCTTAGTGCATCCAAAGAAAAGTGCTTATGCTCTGGAAGAAAGCTGCAATGGTTGAAGATTGAGTGGCTGATCTAACTGACCTTTCCACATGGAACAGGATGAGGCACCAATTATGTCTTCACCTTTCACCACAAATAATCTCCGAGGCCAGCAATAATGCCCACTGAGATAAGCCGGGCTCATGACATTATTGGGATCCAATATTGAGAGTGTGGAAGTAAGGAACAGCAACCTACATTGTCTTCTGTAATGGAGGGGGTTGTAACAAGGATGCAGTGTGAGTGGGAACCATAGTACCTTTTAATCAATCAGTAAGTAGTTGCTTTTCCAATTAGTATAATATGTAACAGTTACTCATTACTTTTTGCAAAGCAATATGGGGGGAGGGTAGACACATTTTATGCAGAATTTTTCAAATTTCATGCCACTGTCTTACCCGGCCTATGAGGCTTTTGGGGGGAGCAAGAGGTAACAAGTGACATGATGAGTAACTCAAAATTTACTTGCATTGTTAACATTAATGTATTATTTTCTCAGGGATTTTAAGTAAGTTACATAAGAAATTTTGTTTTAAAAATGCCTTTTCAAGCTCTGTTCAACCTCCAGTCAAGTTTCCATATTGGCATTGTCACATATGCTTCAGAAGAACTGGAAACCCTTTGGCTCCCAAGTTGTTTGTCACAACAGCTCCCATTAGCCCCATCCAGCATGACTAATGGTGAGAAATTTTGGGAAATGTCATCCAAAACAGCTGGAGGGCCAAAAGTTCCCCATCCCTGTCCTTGAAGACAGGATAAAAATGGGAAAGAATCGAGGAGAAAAGGCATTCTCAGTGGCTGCCCCCAGGCTCTGGAACACCTTTCACAAAGAAGTTAGAACGACACCCTCCCTACTTCCTTTTTATAGACAAGTAAAGCCTTTCTTGTTCCAACAGGTGTTTGATTATTGAGTGTATAAAGCCCATCCCACCTAAACAATGTACAGTACTGCGTTTTTCTAGTGGTGCTGGTGTATATATGTGAATGTGTGCGTGCGTTTAATGGTTTATGTTTTAACTGGCTTTAATTTTTTGATTGTTTAATTTCTTTTTAACTTTGTATGTTGTGGATTTTTAACTTTGGGGTTTTTTTAATGTGTTGCAAACTGCTTTGAATCCTGAACTGAGAAAAAGGTGGGATGATGGTGATAATGGTGATCATAATGATAATAATAAGCTGGAAAAATTACAGCCTACTGCCTGGGAATTCAGGATGTATTCCAGTGAAGTCTGAGGTAGTCTTAGAACACAGTGGAGCTGCTGCAAAGATAGGTAGAAACCTTAGGGAATGGATTCCTTGAACTATTGCTGAAGGTGGTTGTTAGTAGCAGCAGCAGCAAAAGGAGTATAGCAGATGTTACATTCTTTGTCCATTTAACATTGCAGCTGGCAACCTGTAAGTGAATTGTGATAACTTAAGTCCAACTTACATCATTGTAACCCACTTTTTGGGTTGTTGCAGAGGCCAGAAGTCTTTACAAATCAAACCATGACCAAATTCTGCTGCCCAAGCTACTTTTAAAGTGAAATAGCCATCCTCACAGCCATGTCCATGTCATTGGAAAGGGGAGGGTCAGCAGAGATGCATCCAGCAGTGATGTGCATCAGGTTTAGGTACCAAACAAAGCCTTTAGGCATCCTGGAATTGCAGCCAGTTCCACATCAGAATAGGGGAGAAGGTGACCAAGGAGCACCAATCCCACCTGTAGTTCTGCAGCAGGAGAAAGAAATGAAATTGCTGTCTTGGATCTGCAGGAGAGAGACTTCATTTTTCCCCCTTAGCTATAGAACTGCAGTCAGAACTGCCTGATTACCTGCCCTCTCCCCTGGCAAGTAATTGACCATGGCTGCACCCACACAGTTTGAAAGTTGCTGTGGAGTAGAGAAAAGCCTAGAGAGAACCATGTGAAGCATTACATTCCACATCCTTTGATGCAGGAGCTTAGCCATTCTTTATAATCATTCAGGTGACTATCCTATAGAATGTCTACATTTCAGGTCTATGCCTTGGATCCTGCAACACAGTGTGACTCTGGAGGTCTGTTTCAATTAGAAACCACCTGGAATGCTGTGTTGTGGTTCTTGGAACCACAATTCAAGAAGGGCATGGACAAGCTGGAACATGTCCAGAGGAGGGCAACCAAGATGGGAAGAAGTTTGGAAACGAACCCCTGTGATGAACAACTTAAGGAGCTGATTGTGTTCAGTTGGAGAATAAAAGAAGTGACAAGATAGCCATTCTTTAAATATCTGAAGGGGTTATCATGCTTAAGAACCAACTGATATGGGAGTCATAAGGAAAGATTGTAAGATAAAGAAGTTGTTGCATTTTATGTTAACAGAATAAAAACCTTAGCAAAAGCCGTGGTAAATAAACAAAATGTGATGCCCTATAATTTTAATTTTAAAAAGCAAATAAATAAACACACAATGGCTGCTGTCCTCATAACAATAGGCATTATTGCAAGCCACTTTTTTTGTTTTTTTCAGAGGTCAGAATTCTATTCTGACATCTGCAATAACCAAAATCCCACCCAAATGCATCTTTTAAGTTTTGCAGTTCCCTACATGTCCTTTTCCATGTCATTGGACATGGTGTGGTAAAAGCTATTTTCCTGTAGCTGGATGTGCTGCAGAATATCAGCTGGAACTCTGCTGGGGATTTACATATGCATAAACACTGTAGTTATGGTCCTACACAGTGAAACATGCCTTGATCTGCCCAATCTGCACTTACTGAGAAACAGTTGCCTGATTGATAAAGATCTGTTACCCTGTCAATCAGGAAGCAGCTGACTGACAGTCCCATTCCTTCTGCTGAACAATCTCTGATGTGACAGGCAGAAGCCCTGTTTCAATCTACCTCAGTCCAGAGATCACTCATATAAGGGAGTTAGGATCATCAGCCAGCTGTTCTCAGCCAAAAGGGGAACATACCCCTCCATCAATCACAGTGGCTGCTGCCTAGTCAATAGAGATTGGGGGACTTTCACAGTCCCAACATACCCCCTAAACTAAGAGGTATGAAGGGATTGTGAATACTGAATAGTCAGGAGAAGGTACCAAACAGTCATGAGTATGTAGCGCTACATTACACTTTCATAACTGCCCAACAGGTTTCTGGCCATTATATGCAGGGATCTTCCCAAGATCTGTTGCATTCCCATGCCTTCAACTGCAGGAAAACAACTGGATGTATCTCTGGGGATTCCCCTCACCGCCCCTGCACATGCCAACAATGTGCATGTTGAGAGGTCTGTTACCCTTTTGAAGATAAATTATTGAAAATCACATTATAGAATCATGTGGAGGAAGAGGAAGAAGAAGATTTACCATAAATGTTTCTATCTTCTCTGCCATTCCTTCACATATTCAAGTTGAGTTACAACCCTTAAAGCAACATTGGAGCTGAGCCCTGCTGCAGATGAAGTCTTGCCCAGTTCAACTCTTTTTTCCTAATGTTTTATTATATCTTCTTCCACATTAACATTATATTATGAAAATACTATATGTCAAATACAGTGATAACATTAGCAAATCATCTATAAATAATATCTATGTATCTATACATACACCCACAAATACGAAATGCCTGTTCTTAGTGACTCCAATTCTATAATGTATTAACATCTGCTATGCCAAAAATCTGATTGCTGTGTGTAAATCTTAATCAGGGCAGCTCACCTCTATCGGGCAGTCCTGGCCTCTATTGGATAATGAATGCTGGAGGCACCACCTAAACTGCTATCTGACTGAGATCAGTGGCATTTGGTGGCTTCCATGTCAGGAGTGTGCTGAATTTACTTTCAGTTTTATTGCAGACTTTAAAGGAGTGTCCAAGATGCTGAATTCTATCCCATAAATACATTCAGCACCCTGGAGAGCTCCTTTCAAGTCTGAAAGAAAAGCCAGGCTAGACTAAATCTATCCTTGACATGGAAGCTACTGGCTGCCACTGGATCCAATAAAGCAAAGAAGGTATTCTGATTTCTTATCTAGGTATCTAAGGGTCTTGCTGCATGATCTGACCAGATGTGTGCTCTGGAGAGAAAAGGAGTGCCTTTTTTCTGAAAGGCATTTTTGAGACCAGCAGCTGGGGCACGAGGAGAGAAACCCTGAAAATAAATCAGACAAAAAAAGAATAGCAAGATAGCGGAGGCATTGTGTTTTATGGACATAGCTTCCTTTTCATCTGATATATTCAAAAGAAGGATGTAGCTTAATATGGTCTTCCATGGAGGAGTTGTTAAGTCAGGGACAGAGACACATTGCCCCTCCAGACATTTCAGGCTTTGACTTCCAGAAGGCCCAGTCATGGTAAGCAATGGTGGGAAATAATAATCCAATTTATCTGTGGGCCCAAAGGCTCCCTGCCACTGCTAAATTTGGTATACTGCTTGTCCTTTAAAACCAATATAAACAGCCAATCCATGGCAATTGTTACTTAATGTGCTGAAAAGAAGCAGGGTCACCAAGAGCAGGTTTGACTCCAGTGAAAACTTCTGTTCAGATTCCCTAGCTAGGACTGCCAGGTTTTTCAAACAGCAATAGGAGACAGCCTTCTTTGTTTTCAGGCCAGCTCAGGACTGGGTGGTTCACATGAGTCAGGCCTACACCAAGCTCATCTCAAGTCTTGCAGAAGGCCTTCCTCTTGCAAGAGTTCCAGATGGCCATGAGATTAGAGAATTATGGAATTTGGGGCCAATCTGCTCCACAGACAAAAACATACACAACCACCTGGAGCCCCCTCCATGTCATCAGTCAACAGTAATTTGTAACAGTCTCCCCATGTTGGCCCTGAAAGAAAGTCTTGGGTCACATCAACAAGTTGAACTGCTCAGTAATCTGCTGAGACAAACATTATGCTTGTCTCTTTCACTGGAAAACCAAGAATGTCTGGGAAACCTCATAACAATTTTGTCTCTTACTTCAGCACAATCTCCAAGAGGGAGAAAAATGTTTATTAAAGCACCAGAAGGTGGATCCAGATGACCAGAGTTTTCCTCCTAATGGTAATTTTGTGTAACCACAGCACAGAAACTATTACAAAAATCAAGCAGATATAGAATTGAGCTGAAACCTGGGAATGGGAGACACAGCTACAACACATCCATAATTTAATATAGTGATGTATGTATGTATTTAATTGACATCCATCCATCCATCCATCCCATATTTAATAAATATTGGCTGGATTCAGGATTAGACTTATGTATGTATAACCTGGAGTTACATATCTGTAGTGGTTCTGTATTCACAGTCCCTACATAGTCACAATTGCCACAATTTTAACAGCTCCCAATCTGCTTTACTAGTGGCTGATGCCCAGTAAAGTAGGTGAGGGAGGTCAAGCCAGGAGATATTACTTAGCTACACAACTAAAGTAATTCTACAACTAAAAGCACATTGTAGAATTCGGATACTCTTTCTTGCTGCCATCATGGGTATCATTGGAACTGTCCTTCTGAGAGCAGGCTTTGTGACCCCTAACAACATTTCTGACAATATGTTATTCCCATAATTCTTTAGGAGAAATTATGACTGGGGGAGGGATACCATTTCCCATCAATGAACCCAAATAAGATTTCCTCAAAGATGTGCCCCCTATCAATCTGACTTGAAGCTGAAGCATGTGAGTAACTTCCCACAATTAATTACAAAATAAAACATGCTAAATGTGAGATTCATAGTTGAAGAAAATCACAACCTATGACCAGCAGATGTCTTTCACCATTTGAGGGAATGGTTCTGGAAAAAAAAAGTATCACTAGTTTGACCCTGATATGGCAAGAAAGCAGAGGATGTCAAGCAATTGGCAGGCCATCAGACATAATTGGTGACTTCAGTTTAACTTGGTACATCTGGGGGATTTGCACATTCTTGGAGTCTTTGTTTTGACCAACTGAAGCCAATTAATGCAGTAGAGCTGTAACAAGAGTGGACATTCAATTATTTCACTTGTTTTCATCCCACTTTGGTCTGTTTGCGTTGCTGACAATCAGATATGTGATCTTCCTTTCCTTAAGTTTTTTTGCCAATGGCTGAACAACATCACAACAATGTGTCATTGGTTTCATAATAAATGTGGTTATTTTCTAAGATCGTATCCATCCTAGTGTTACTGATACATCCAACATTCAAAATAAATGTATATTTGAATACAATAAAAATAACATCATTTATCTTGGTCATTCCTCCTGATTATTATATGATGCATATGTATTCCTCAGCCATCAATCTGTTAACATGCATTGTGCTACAATATTGTTAGAATAGAAATGACTTGTAGTACTTCAGAAGGCAAGGCTGAGCCAGAAACTTCCATCCTGTTTCTTGATGGGAAAGATTTGTTTGCATGCTAAGCCATACAAATTTATTCCTCATCTTATTTTTTAAAAATCAAATGTATTCTTAAAGTACTGAAAAACCATTCTAAGGACGGAGGTTTATGACAGCACTACAGCCCTCCATTTAAAATTGTCTGCACCTAGCTTCTGGGGCAGAGTGGCCGAATCAGGTTTCCCCAGGCATAATGTTACAGAGGAACACCCATTACATCTGACAAAAATATAGTAGCTGAGACCTACATCAGGAATGCATAGCAACACTCTCAGCACATGGAGCTACACACCGCTTGTGCTCTCCAAACCTTGTGATCAACAGCAATACTGCACAGCTGAATGTGCGCCCGAGTATGCAACCAAATGCACAACTGAATGTGCATCCCATGCACCATGGCATTGTATGGTCAATTCCACTTCTGCAACCTTGACTTGAATGGGAATGTTAGACTTTGAACAAAAATGTCCAAGTATTTATATAGGGGAATTTACTCACATGTAAGACACCAAAAAGATTCTAGCCAATGAATTAACTTTGGAAAATGCATCATCTCTTCTTTCTGTGTACATTTATGTCCACCCTGAGGATATTCAAAAAGGAGGAAGGGCTTGTTTGCAAGCTAATTTGTTCATTCCTTATTGTTTTTATTGTTCTTAACATCTCTTCTTTTGAGTCTGATCTTTTCATTCTAGAAATATTATATGTCATCACTTAAAAGTTTGCATCCAAGAACATGTTGTAGTTCTCCCCAATAATGTACCAATGCCATTGTGATTTTTGGTAAATATTCATTTATCCATCCATCCATCCATCCATTCATTTGCATTTAGTGTGCTTCTACATTCATTCAAGATAACTTGATACTCTTTGGGCATTTAAACATGTGGCTTGAGTGTTCCACTTTATCAGTGCATCTGAGGATGTAGATTGCAATCTACAAAATCTCATGCTAAGATAAAGCAGTCTTAAAAGGTGCCACAGAACTCTTCCCCCTCTTCCTTTTAAATACTTAAAAACACTGTTTCTTTGGAAACCAATATTCTCTATGATTCAATGAGTAATAGCAATCCTGTACCATGTCTATTCTATTTTGTAACTTTTTAACAATTTATATACTAGTTTATTTAGTAATTTAAATCCTGGTTTTCTTTGCAAAGTGCATAAAAGGTAGGCCACATACCAAAATATCATATCGATAAAAAATAAATCAAATATAAAATTATGAAAACAAAGCAACATCAATAATGGAAGCAACCACACTGTATGTAAATAACAGAGCAATCTTAAACTCCCTTGGAGAGGTGTCCATTAAGGGTTAGCATGGGGAGAAATTCCCTTTCTGCTCATGGAGAGGCCTAAAGCTGGGCCTCCAGAAGTTGGTGAACCAGAACTTTCAGCAGCTGTAATCAGTGAGGAGGAATGCTAGGAGATGCAGGTCAACAATGCCTGGAGGACAATGATTCTCACCCCAGCCCTAATGTTCAGGGCCTAAACCTAAGTAAAACTCAAAATCTACCCACTGGGTCATATTTGCCACCAAAATTAAGAGGAAATTCATAAGCAGAAAATTACATGCCAAGTGAAATGATGGCCATATGTCCTATTTTACAGAAACTGTCCTCTACTTGAGGGACTGGTCAGGGGACACACCTCAGTTTGAAGGGATCATCTCTTTGAAATACAGTTGGCCCTGCATATTAGCCATGCAGGAACCCTGCGAAAGTGGAAAAACCATGAATATCAAAATGTCTTCAAAAGGGGCCAAGACATGGTGAAGAGACTGGGCACCCAGGGTCGAAACCAGGTCAGAGAAAGGAGAGGGAAAGGAGGTAGATTAGCATTGTGGTGTTATACTTTCTCTCTCACCCATCTCCTTCCTTGGGTATATGGGGGCACTGGGAGATAAATTGGGCTGCGAGCCATCTTTAGCTGGCCTGCAATGGCTGGTAAAGAAGGAAGATGACCAGAGAGGGTTTTTAAAGGGCTGTGTGGCCTTATCAAAGCCACTAAGAAAAAAAGGCTCCCTCGGAAAAGAAGCTCTTGAGGTGGGGGGATAAAGGTTGAAGAAACTTGCAAATAGTCAAATCCATGAAAGCTACATCTGCAAATGTAGAGGGTCAACTGTAATGTCAGTCTGTAAATTGACAAATCAGTTTGTTTTATTCAGTCCAAATCAAATTTCAAGGTAAGGAATAGCTAGAAGAGAACCATGAGCACCAGAAGTTAGCATCCCAGCAATGGGCATGAAGATCAACTCTGATTTTCCCAGTCCTGATCATAGTTGTCCCAGTTTGGTGAGAAGTATTAATTTCTATTTAAATATTATAATTCTTTTAAAATTTGCATTGATACATATGTTAATTTCCATGAATCTTATGCAAACCCGTGCCTTCTTTTCTGGTCATGGGCAAGTAGCCGTCCAAATGGAAAAGAACCATTTGAGGCAACTGCTTACAGTGAAATTCTGAGCTTGCTTCTGCTCTGCAATATACATATACTTCAACTCATTTGAGAATGGGTGGAGTTTTATTTTTCTCTCTCTCTCTTTTTAATAGCCTCTGAACTGTAGCTCTCTAATGCTTGATCATTTCTGAAAAGAAGATATATTACTGGCTGTTGAATCTAGGCTTTGCCTATTTTCACCTGCTGTTGTTCCAACACAAAGAAGCTACATAAATACACATATTTCACAAGTGTGTGTTTGCAGAGATTTTGTTCTAGTATTTATGCACCACCTAGTGGTTTTATAAAAGATAAATACTCTTATTTCAGTCTTTAAGGAAGAAGATCACCACTATAAAAGGGGCTTTCACAAACTGCACTGTTCATTCCCTGCCCCACCCCGCTTGCATATTGAAAAATATACTGAAAGCAAAACAGGGCAGCTTTGTAAAACTGAAAAATCCCATGCGTTCCAATCAAGAAGGCTGTAGCTTCTTTGGAAAACCTCCGTTTTCCATCAGTCTAAGGGTAGGGATGCCTCTTCCCAATGAAACAGGAAAAAGGATGTCCTCTGCCTTGTCAGTCTGTGGTTTGAGGATCCACCTGGAGAGTCACAAGATAGCTGCAGGTGGGTGGCGAATGCTGGGTCTCTAAGGATGATAAGCAGTGAATAAGGGCCCTCCTTTCTTCTTTCTTCCCTTCCCTGAGCCTGGAAGCTTACTTCTAGGAATAATGAATATAAGGACATGGTGAAGTCATCCATATATGAGCTGTGGTAGAATGATGTTCTGTGACCCGGCCAGATATGGATAGATTCATCATGTTATTAGATCCATTCCTGCTAAAAGTAACTCTCCAAACTCTGTTCCTTCCTTTCTTGCAAGGAGATTCTGGAAAGCAGGATGAGGAAGAGAGGGTACTTTTGACATCCATTCAGACCAGTTTACAGACTGACATTACTGAGACTTTTCCCCACACCCTCAACAACTGTAGATTAACAGAAACAACTAGTGGCAGCTGGTACTTACCATGTCAGTGGGCCAGTAGATCCATTTTGTGTTTTAAACTGAACTTTAAAGGAGCTGCTTTAACTGTTTGGGGAACAAGCTTCAGCACCTTTGATAGCTCCTTTAAAGCTTGGGTTATAACCCAGAATGGATTCACCAGCCTGCCGACATGGAAGCCACTGGCTTTTACTGGAAACTACTATGATCTGAGTGGAATGTTTCCAGCAGCAAAAATCAGCTCTGTGCAGCTGTGAATAAGACAGAAGGCTGCCAAACAGAAATCTCGCTTTGAGTTACAATTATTCTTTTCTACAAATAAATTTAGAGGCTTGGGAGAGGGGTTAACACAAAACAGAAGACTGAGACAGAGATATTAACCACCATCTCTTGTTGCTCTGTAGGCAATTTTGGTCCTGCCTACTATGAACTATAATTGCATCTGAAGAAGCTCTGACATGAGGCAAGACCCCTTTATGGCTTCCATTCATTCTTGACTTTAATGAAATACAAGATATATTGAGAAAGGCTGACATTCTCCCTTCTCAGTCCTCCCTTCCTTTTCTCTGCACTCTTGAAGATTCCAATTTGCATCACAGCTTTTTAATGAGCTAATAGTCAAAATAGCCCTCTATAATTATGTTAGAATAATCCAACATTTAGATTATTCAGGCATAATTACAGGAGGATGGTTTAAACTATACATCATCTGCGATTCTCAGTTGCTCTAACCACAGATGTCTGAAGAAATGAATTAATAATAACGGCAGGCTGCAAAATATATAGCCAGTGCCCTTTACAGCAACGAGAAAATGACGACAGCATCATCTATTTTTTTCCTGTACCTCTGCCAGCTAGCTATAGTCTTGCATTGATTATTTCTTGACAACTAAGAGATAATATTAAAAATATATATATTACTACTTCACTGTTTCTGATTTGCGCTGAAGCCTCTTCCATCATGTCATCTTCATGGCTTTCTCATAAAACTCGTAACTAATAAATCTATATCCACATGTCAAATGTACAAATGTTCCAGAAAAAAAGGAGTATGAAGTGGAATTGGTTAAAATACCATATTAGTGGGCCTATTTGTTGAGGTTTTTTTCTTTTCTGGGCTGAATAAATGATGGTTTAAAAGAAAATACAAAGATTAAAATAGTTCCTGTTGGATCAATATTTTGTGAATGGAACCAATCAATACAGCAACAGCATTTTAAAGGCCACCCAGTGAGTTCATGGTGCAGGTGGGATTTGATTGAATCATGGACTTCTGTTAACAACAACAGTACTACTGTTAGGCTGCATTGTTTCAACATATATGGAAATCACTATCATTCCACTCTCCTCCTCCTCCACTTTGTCCTTCCAACTTGATTTAAACTGTCTCTGTTTGAGAGGCCTACAAGCAAACCAGAGACCTGCCTAACTGTCTGTAGAAGAATGTTGACATTGAGTGCATATGATAACAAATGACCTGGAACATTTGCTTGTGACTGTTTTTAATCCCAGATAGAATTTGGGAGAGGGCCATGTTAAAATCAAATGGACATTTGATCCAAGGCACATTTCTCATTCTAATTGCAGACATGGGAAATACAAAGTCTGATCAATGCCAAGTAGCAGATTATAGAGACGAGCTGGCCAAATTTAAAAACAAAGTTTATCAAAAGATGTTAAATGCCTATGACTGCTTAACAAACACTGGAGACATTACTTTTTTGGGGGATGATGACTCTCAGAATCCTCCATCCAGCTGGACCCATGACAGTCCTAGATGAAGGATTTTGGGACTTATGGTTCAAAAACATAATATTTCCAGGCTTTGCTGCTTATCCTGTTGGGAAAGCACTCAATATGAAATGAAATCCAATGGACATTGAAGCAGTCAATAGGGAATTATCTGCCCAAGGCATTTTTCCCTAGATGCCGGAGAAATATATTTTTCATGACCCCCAAGATGATGTCACAGATCTGCATTATGGGAACAGACACTGTAGCATTTCTTCCCACAGTTCTAATTCCCACCTTTATTGGAAAATAGGCACCTGAACTGTCACATTTCTATCTTGTCCCTCCATCAAGCAGTCCAGGACAGCATCTATAAAATAGTCTTATTCTCTACTCACAGTAACCCTTTGAGTTTTGGATAGAAATCATACTTTGCCCAAGGCAACCAAATGCACTTGATTTTACTGGAATTGAGCTGAGTCTCAGAAGCCAAAGTCTCTAGTACCTCTTCTTCATCCATGACATTGCAGGGAACACAATTTAAGTGTGTGTACATTCACAGCATATCAAGCAATAAGTGGGATTTTTATATCTATTAGATGAGCAATATTTTTTTAAAAAAAATTTATAAGGAACATACATATCAAAAGTACCACACAAGACGTGTTGTTTATGACAAAAGGACTCAGCTAGCTAACTAGTCACTTCTGGGCCCAGTTCAAGTTGATGTCACTTATCTTTAGATTCCTAAGTGGCTTAGGTCAGGACCCAAATGCCTGAAGAAGTATCTTTTCTCATAGCAACCTGTGTGGGTGTTAAAATTTCCTGTCTGGATCTCTTTGCAGCTACCTTGATCAGAATGGGAAATGTACCAGGAGCCTTTCCCCCCGCCCCCAGTCCTCCCTCCTTTGACTTCTGGAAGGTCCTCCCTCCAGAGTCTTGCCTAGACCTCACAGATGGTTCATGGCTGGAAGGGGGTCCTCACCCTTGAAGCATTAGAGTAAGGTACTCTAGTCCCCCGTCCGTGAGCCTTGCCAGTGCCAGATTAATACATTGTTGTTTATGCTCATTTCTGACTTGTGCATCTTTTAATCAGTAAGAGTTCTGTCTGTTTGATCTTATTAAATTTATGTCATCAGGATACTAATTTAACCTCACCCTGAAGTTCCAAATGAAAAGAAAGATGTATTTTGTGAGTGTCTCTATGCCTTCGATTTGCCTATCGATTTATGGTAACCCCATGAATTTCATAGAGTTTTCATAGGCAAGGAGTACTCAGAAGTGGTTTTGCCAGTTTCTTCCTCTGAAATATAGCCTACAACACCTGGTACTGGCAGTCTCCCATGCAAGTACTAACCAGGGCTGACGCTGCTTAGCTTCCAAGATCACACAGGATCTGATGCCTTTAAGATATTTAGGCTAAAGGTGGTATTAAAATATATTAAATAAATTAACAAACAAGAAAACAGGTGGGAATCTTGTCCTATTGAATCTGTCAGGTATGGTTAGCTGCCATCCCCACCATCCCATAGGGTAGCCCTCCGCAGTCTGGTGGCTTCCAGATATTTGGATTAGAACTTCCATCAGACCCAGCCAATCGTCTGGAATAATAATAGCCATAGTCTAAAATATCTGGAAGATACCATCTTGTGGAAGGCTACCTAGAGGAACAGGATAAGGAGCTATTTCTTCCATCCCCTTTAAGCACTGAGCCTCAACACCTCTTTATTAGTACAGCCCTTATGTGAGCTGAGGCAGCATTGCACAGCAATATCTCAATTACAGCTTGTTATTTGAAAGCTTGAAATTCATGTCTAAATATTGCATTTACAAGCATGTGAGGTTCCTTTCTTTTATAATGTCATTAACCCCTTTCATCTTATGAATAAGTAGACTCGTCTCTACTTTTCCTATGTTGGTGTTCAAAAAAGCTTTCATAATTGTGAACTGAAAATGACTATCTCACACATTAAAATCACTTTCCCCTCAGGAAGGATGTTCAAAATATCTAGGTTATATCACTATGCTGAAGCAACTGAATTTCATTCATCTCTCATGTTTTCTGTGCTGGGTCTTTGCCCTTTTTTTTTTCTTCACAGGCTCTCCAGGTCAAATCCGTGACATTTTGTGCTTCCATCTTTATATAAAAAAGTAGTGTTGTCAGAATACTGTGGTTCAAACTAGCCATTAAGTAGAATGTGTACTTCTATAGTACCACTTTTGCTTACAGCTGTGGGAGATAATGTACCTCAGCAACCAAATTTGCAAATTAAGCTGATGTTTATCATCCAGTGGCCCAAAACCAAAAAAGCATGCTAAATGTAGATACAGATACTTCTGTTCTATGATAAACAGATATCTTTCAACACTGAAGGGAGCAATTCTTCTAAATAAGTTGTAAGCATGGTATCTAGCTTGATCTTCAGTCTGTACAAATGTAGTCACCATTAACATTTGTAAGAATGCCAAGTAATGTGTATACAGGGTCAGGTTAAATATTCACATACACACAATCAAGAAGATTCCATGTCAGGTTTGAAAACAAATATTGGGATGGAGATACAAACCTCAAAAGAGGAGGTCAGAAAATCCAAAATGGTAACACTAACCAATGAAGGGCATGGCAAAATATGTTATCCAGAGTTACAGTGCATTCAGAGCCCCTCTTCATGAAACTCCCTTAAGGTGAAAATAGCGAACTTCATATACATGTGTGTATCTATATTTGAAAATATAGATAAAGCTAATGAAATGCCTACAAGCTAAAATGATAATAAAGTCATGTGGTGGTAGATTATCATCTCTAGTACAAATTATGAAGTACCAAATTAATCTAATACCACCTCTACTGAGTACCTCCCACTGAAGGCTCTGAAAAATATCTTATTGCCTCGCATCCATTATTAGCTGTAGGAGAATTATGGAATCATAGAATCATAGAGTTGGAAGAGACCACAAGGGCCATGGAGTCCAGCCCCCTGCCATGCAGGAATACACCATCAAAGCATTCCCAACAGATGGACATCCAGCCTCTGTTTAAAAACCTCCAAAGAAGGAGACTTCACCACACTCCCAGGCAGTGTATTCCACTGCCAAACTGCTCTTAGCATCAGAAAGTTCTTCGTAATGCTTATATGGAATCTCTTTTCCTAAAGTTTGAAGCCACAGCTCTACATCCTAGTCTCTAGACCAGCAGAAAATGGGCTTGCTCTATCTACCGTATGACATCCTTTCAAATATTTAAACATAGCTATCATGTCACCTCTTAATCTTCTCTCCTCCATACTAAACATACCCAGCTCTCTAAGCAGCTCCTCATAGGGCATGGTTTCCAGGCCTTCTACCAGTTTGGTTGTCTTCCTCTGAACATGTTCCAGCTTGTCGATATCCTTCCCAAACTGTGTTGCTCAGAACTGGACACAATATTCCAGGTGGGGTCTGGCCAAAGCAGAATAGAGTGGTACTATCAGATCCCTTGACCTAGAGATTATGGCCCTTTTCACATGCGGGCGGCGGAACAGGGCAAGCCACGCCAAAACGGGGCTTACCTTGTTCTGTCGCCGTGCAGAGCAGCGCATTTCGCTGCTCTACACGCAGCAGCGTCCCGCGGCGTCCTCGGCACCCGGCAGTGCTCAAAATGGCGGGTTTTGACTGGCAGAGCCTCTCCACCAATCGGAGAAGCTTGCCAGCTGGAAATCCCGCCCCCTGCCTTTTGCACGTCCGTAAATCCATACGGGCGCTGCAACGGGGCTGGATGCCCTGTGCCTCCACATAAAATGTGGTTTTTCAAAAGCACGCGGCGGCGCCACTTGCGGGCATCCAACCACGGATTGGCGTGTGGATTTACTCATGAGTAATCCACCCCAATTCACGTAACGGTGTAGACAACCTCCGTGGAGGTCGATCTACACCGTTTTTTTAACCCCATGTGAAAAGGGTTTATATTGCTGTTGATGCAGCCCAGAATTGCATTGGCTTTTTTAACTGCTGCATCATACTGCGGACTCATATTCAGCTTGTGTTCTACTGAGACTCCTATATCCCTTTCACATGTACTATGGTCAAGCCAGGAGTTACATCTGACTATAACAGCAGATGAATTAGTTGTTTCAGAAAAGTAGTATCAGCTCTTGTATAAGAAGTGTTGTATGAATAGACTAAGCAATTTGGTTTCAGTGCATTTTTAAGACAATTCAGTTCACCTTTTTCATATATTCGGGATGGAAAAAATGGAATATTCTAAAACTTAAACTGCAACTAATGGAGACATCCATTCAGGCCCACACCTGGATTTAAAAGTATGTGATCGGCCAAGTTTGTGGTGCAAAATTAGGGTTGCCACCTTTTTTTGGACAGAGTCCTAACGTTTAACAATACATGGTAGGCAAGCAAAACAGGTACCTATTAACTCTGGTTAGTTTCACTTGGTTTTAAATAAGAATATACCAAGATTTGCATATTTCTTCAGGTCTGGGACAGAAAAAACCTTGGAGAACAGGAGAAAATGAACAAACATATTTTGCCATCCTTAGACTAGACAAGGATTCTTTCTAGTTCTAGACTTCTATTATTTTACTTTGCCTCTGAAAGCTACTTCATGTATTCTGAGTACCTCTTTTTGCCTCCATGGAAAAATAACCATCAGGCAACTCTCCTTTGAGAGCTACCGTGGTATAGTGGTTTGAGTGTTGGCCTATGACTCTGAAGACCAGGGTCTGAATCCCTACTCAGCCATGCAAACCCACTGAAAAGTCACACTCCCTCAGCCTCAGAGGCAGGCAAAGGCCAAACCTCCTCTGAACAGATCTTGCTAAGAAAACCCTGTGATAGCCTCACCTTCGATTGTGGGAAGTGACTTAAGGGCACACAAGAGCAGCAGCAATCCTCCCTTCCTGGTTATGTTTGTGCCTATAACAGACATATTTTAAAACATGTTCCTTTCACATGGGCATTCTCAGTTTTGTGTATATATGTAAAATCCTTCTCCGTGTTTTTTCAACGGTGAACCAACACTGAAAGAGTGGCAAAGGTTCACTTGTGAGTAGTAGAGCACATGCTTTGCATTCAAGATATTCAGGAGTCAGTACCTAGCAAAGAATAACACTAACAGGAAAGAACTCTGTCCAAGAGCTTTCACTAGTTACTGTCAACAGCAACTGGCTCAACATTCATAGATATGATTAAGATCATACATAAGATGGTAATTCGTCAGGGCATTCAAGAATCTATGACAGAACTATTGAGATCCTAAGGCAGATTTTTTTTCCCCCTTGTCTTGCTATGGTCTCTAATAAAACAAGTTCTTCATAAATTTGCAGTTTGTTTGAATGGAATCTATAGCTTCAATCTGCTTGAATAGAATCTGTCGCTCAGTCTTTTTCAGGATGGTTCTTTTCAGACAGGTTGCCAGGTGAAAAAAGGTCAGGACTCCTGTCCCTTTACTAGTTGTATAACAGTGGTAATTTTAGCAATTGTTGCCATTTCTGCCATCTCAGGGTGATCACTGAAATCACGCAACCACTGCAAACATTTCCTCTTGTGTGTGTGTGTGTGTGTGTGTGCCTTCAAGTCACTGTCAATTTGTGGTGACACCATGAATTTCATAAGGTTTTCTTAGGCAAGGAATACTCAGAGGTGGTTTTGCCAGTTCCTTCCTCTGAAAAACAGCCTATAGCATCTGCTGTGCCTTTGTGGTCCCTCTTCCAAGTACTAATTATGCCCTGCTTAGTTTCTAAGATCAGATGTTAACTGGTGCCTTTAGGGTATTCAGGCCTCTTCTGCAGAAACCTGAATCCTGTTCCTTATTTAACCTGGCAGCCCTATTCAGATATGTGGATAACTGCTCCCATCACCAGCTAGCATTGCCATCTAGGGATGATGGGAGTTACAGTCCAGCACATTTGCAAGGCACATAGTTGGGAAAACTTCTACAGCAGAACTGAAAAATTAGCATGCAAAACCATAGACACAAAGAGTTTTTACAGACTGGCTTGGGATCTGCATCTAGCTACACTGTTTGGCAGCTTTGTATATCCATTAAGAAACCAATAAATTATTAAATTAATTCAATGAGTCATGATTCCCCCCTCCCCTTTTAAGCATTTTAACTGGCTTGAGCTGTTCCACAGTATCTTCCTTTGAAAGCATTTGTGAAGATTGTTGGAAATCTGACGCATCTCACCTGCAACTTGTAATTTAGAATAAGCCACTTTCCCGTATTATAATTTGCCATCTTGATCTGCCATAAATAAAGCAGATGTCAGGTTGTTTTTCATAATGTTCAGCATACCAAGAATTCAAATGAATAATGCTCCTGTTTGTTGCTTCTAACTGGCTGGATTTGATAAGACTGTAAAAATCTAAATTCCATTACTGAAGCTTAAAGGTTTCTGCATTGTTTGCAAGACACAGAACTTGGGTTTCATGCAATAGGCTGTTTTTGCCAAGTGGGAGTGACCTTTGTAGTCAAGCTGGCATGAAATGTGGAAAAAGAAATATTGCAACTTTGAAATGGAAATGAAAGGCTGCTTCTGTGATTAATTTTGCCCAACCCAGACTGAATGATAAGAAACTGTTAAAAATTGTGTATCTAGTTTCAAAGCACATGCAAGACCAGATGTTTCTCTAAGTGGTTACACTTTGGCTAAGTTTCACCTGTCTAAATTGTAATCACCACCCAGCTGTACAGCTTGTAAAGAGTAATGTAGCACATTAAACAAATTGCCAGTGTACACATACGTGTGGTTACTTACAACAGATATGCATCTTGTTTTTGCAGTGTGATGTGAAAATGGTTAAAAAGTGTTCTGGACAGGCATCTAACCATTCTCACATTATAAAATGCAACTATCCTTAACAGAGGTGGCTGCTGGCTCGCATGTTAGCAGGGTGATGAATCTGTTCTAGGCTTTTGGCTAGATTAAAGGAACTATTGAAGATGCTGGATCTGTTTAGGAATAGGGCACAGCACGCTGGAGAACTCCTTTAAAGTTTGGACTAAAACTTGGAATGAATTCATTCACTAGCCATCACTGGTTTGTGTGTATGTGTTGCTTCAAGTCACTTTTCAACCCCATCAATTTCATAGGGTTTTCTTAGGAAGGGAATACTCAGAAGTGGTTTCATTGGTTCTATCCTCTGAAATATAGCCTACAGCACTTTATATTCATTGGTTGGTCTCCCATCTAAGTACTAACCAGGGCTGACCATGCTTAGTTTACATAATCAGATGGGATCTTGGGCCTTTTGGGTATTTAGGCCCTCCCTGGTCCCTAGTTGTCCTTAATTACCTGTGGCAATTCCAACAAATCATGCAGAGCTGAAATACCATTGTGATGAAGGTTTTGCCTGAATCTTTGGTCCAAAGATAAAAGACAGTCTCAGGTGAGCTGTTCTCTCTCTGAGCTACCATCCCAATCCACCCTAATCTGATCTGTATTATTAGGGATTATAAGACAACTTTACCAAATTGTCTTTAAGTATTGCCAATAGACAATTTAGGGAATCATTATATAATGCTGGAAAGCGTTATGTAATTGTAAAGTATTATGAGTAGAACACACTTGGTGGCTTACTCTGACATAATCCCCCGTTATGTTGCCATAAATTCTTTTACAGGCAGTGCAGAAGGAGGTGCCCCATGTGGTATAAACTGGAGTTTGTTTTCTCCTTTTCCAAAGTGTGTGAACCTTGGAATGAGAAGAAGAAATGATGTTCTGCATAAATATTAGGAGGAATTTCCTAACAGTAAGATCTGTTTGACCACGGAATGGTTGGATGGACATGACTCCAGGGTATGTTAGCAGTGGATTGGTGCCTGGGAAGATGGTTGGACTCTTCCAGATGACCCATATGATCCCTTCCATCTCTATCATCCTGTGATTCTTTGCTCATGCCTTTTTCCCATCTGTGCAATAGCAGCTGCTAGGTGCCCAGGAGTACCTCAGGGGGCAATCAGTGGCCAGGGAGCAGAGTTTCTGTCCCCCTCTATACATATATGCTGCCTGTCATCCAGCTGTGCAAAAAAGGACCAGCCCTCAACCTCCAGGACCTCACAGAAGGCTCAGGATGAAGAGAAGTTAGATGGCACCCAGGCACAGCTTTATCTCCTGGCCACTGCACCTGGATACCATGAAGCTGCCATTGTACAGCCAGGGAAGAAAGAACAGTCATTGATATCCTGGACCTCCAGAGAAACTGTGCTGGTGTAGCTCAGCCCATATCTGTCCTAAGATATATTCATATGCTGTCCCTTCCCTGCTTGCAATCTGATCTCTCCAGTTCAGTTCTTTCATGATGTCCACACCATAATTCATTCCTCTTTCACATAAATACAAGCAAGCCACCTGCATGGAAATTATGATACCATCATCCTAGCAATCCAGAAGCAAGCACCATGATATCCAGTCATGTTGTTTGTACATGCTGTCACAGTAGGGGCACCAAATGCACAGGGAAACTGCAAAGAATGTGATTGTTTCAAGGGAGATAATTTTTGGCAAATAAGTCAGTAGCAACAACAAATGACAGAGAAGTCTCTCTCAGGTTTCCTGTACAAAGCTTAGCTTGCCTGTGAGCAATCTACTTGAATTAATGTGAATATCTGATCCTTAAGGAAAGTGAAAATAGGGTTGTGATTAGGGCTGAAGAAAGCTATTTTTTTAAATGTACCTTCATGTGATTTTTCAGGGCAGGTTGCTGTCTAGTGGGAGACTGGTTCGTTTCTGTAGGAATGGCCTAGCCTGTTCTTCTGTGGTACCCTGCAAAGGCAGCAACTGATGCATCATCAAAAAGAGGGGATATGTCCCCAAAAGAGGAGGATGAAAGAGGACAGTAAGTTACAGAAAACTGCATATTCTTTGCACAGATGCAAAATTACAGTACATCGCACATAGTTGGGGAAGACTGTGTCCAGGTAATCTATGTGCTTGCTGACCCTACTGCCCAAGACCTAAATGTGGCTTAGTCTTTGCAAGGCAAGGTCTATCATCTCCCTCCTTGCAGTTCTTTATCTTTAAATCAGATTTGGATTAGACAGCCTTTCCTGAAGGGGAACCCTCCAAAATGAGATCTAGCTACTCCCTGGTCATTCTTCGTAGAAGAGACTGTTCTTTCCAAAAGAGAACACAAAGCCATCTTGCTTTTTGGGACAGATTACTGCAGATCTCCTAGGTTCCATTCTCAACCTCTGACTCCATCTTGGAGTGCCTAAGTAGGCAGCTTCTAAAGGCAGGTGCTGTGACTCATCCTGCACAATTGGCCTTAATTACTTAGAAGCACTCTCTGCTGTGAGCGTGACCCCTCCTTGAGAAAGCCATCAAAGCTCTCTCAGCTCATACAGTTGAGTAAGTACTTTCCTAAGCATGATTATCTTCTACTCCTTTGAGATTCAAAGCCTTCACTTTTTCAAACTGCTGTATAATACCCTTAATTCACCTGACTAAAAATTCAGAAGTTGATCAAATCAAGATAATTTTAAAAAAAACCTGCATGTGGTACCTATGATTTGTGTGTGGTTCATGACTCAAATTATGTGGGATGCCTTGGGCCCCTTGTTGAAGGAAAGGCAGCATAATAAATGAAGGGGTAAATAAATAAATAAGATTGCAGCATTTTGTTCTGAAATCTTTGCTAGTTTCCAGATGGTTTCTGCTCACAAATAAAACTCATGGTTTTGATGCAGAAAGCACCTAATAGTATTCTACGAAGGTAACTGAAGAGACACTTTTCCCCACACAAACCTACTTGGTTGCCCAGATCTTTCTCAGAGATATCTCTGGTGTCACCACACACACATTTGCTTGAGGTTGGGCAGGTGTCACTCCAGCTTTGTTCTCCAAGCCAGCCTGGGGAATCTTTTCGAGACTGATGACACTCCAGGCAAACATTGTTCTCATCCTCTGTATTTAAGAATATATAACCATGTCAAAAGACAACAAAACTGACTGGGGCAATAAAAAAGCAGCAAATGCCCACTTCCAACAGAGATGCGAGGTGGAAAAGTGCTCAGCAAGACCCTCCTAGAGGCAGGAATCCAACGTGAGGTAGTAAGTTTCCAGATAACAACAGCCTGCATGGTATAGTTGTTTGAGTGTTTGATTATAACTCTGAAGACTAAGGTTTGAGTCTCCACTCAGCCATGGAAACCCAGTGGGTGACCGTGGGCAAATCATAGTCTCTCAGCCTCAGAGGGAGGCAAAGGCAACCTACTGAACAAATCTTACCAAGAAAACCCCATAATACATTCACCTTAGCACCACCATTAAATCAGAAACAACTTGAAAGCACACAACAAAGCTAGTTTCAGGCTTGACTGAACTTGGGACAGCTCCCAGTAAAGCAAAGTCCATCCCAAGAGTCTGAGCTCAGTTGAATTCCTTGTATATGAATCAAAATCAGCCTTCCCCAGATTGGATCCCTCCAGATATTCTTGCCTACAATTTCTGTCATCCCTAGCCAGCATGAACAGTGGAGGGTGAACTGTAGGTACCTGGGTTAGGGAAGTCTGCCCTAAATAGTCAGAGAGCCCAACTGAGGGTCAAAGTCTCATCCTTAGCTGCTATTGTTGCAGCTTAGCTGCTAAAATTGGGCTGCTGTTGAAGGCATAAAAGAATGGTGGTTTCTTATTCCTAGACTAAAGAATCTGAGTTACTAGACTGTAAGGATCAGGATTAGATCACCTTCATCTGGAGTGTTAGGCTAGCACAGTGCTCTTTTCCAGACTAGGCCTGCTTCCAGGCCAACTCTTGCTTTTCAGCCTTGATGAAAGTCTCCACTGCCTCAGTAGGACAGTCCAGGGAATCTGGATATGATAGCAAATAAAATGGTCACACTAGAAGAGTGATATGGGAAATATTGTAAGCTCTACTTTCAAACCAAAAATATTCCCTTGTGAAAATCTGGGGGGTGTTCATGGTAATGCAAAAGAGCATCCTAATGGATGGAGGCTCTGCAGTGACATTACCAACAAACAAATGCAAATGTAGGTTCTCCATTGGTTTACCAGAAAACACAGTATTGCCAGGTAAGATGAATCTGCCCAGCATCATGTTTAATTTTTTTTTAATAGATTTTATTTATATTCTACTTTTCTCAATCAGGGGTTCCAAAGCAACTGTCTTGTCTATGAACCAGGGTCTTTTTATCCCCTCCCCAATTTTTTCCCATATGTTTCTTGCAAAGCCCACTGATACCTCCCTGAGTGGTGCCAATTTGGCTACATGGAGATTTACATTTGGATATTTGAGTTTGCTTTTGAGGCACATACACCTGGAAGCAGAATGGTATAAAACCTTACGTTTGAACAGAAAACATCCTCACTGAGAACCCTGAGTCAGAGGAACATCTCCTCTGCCAAATGGTGGCATATAAAAATGATATATAAAGAGAGAGATGCTCCATATCAAAATAAATACATTTCTGAACTCCTGAATTCCTCTGTCAGAAGAACTGTATTTAAATAACACACAGGAAGCAGAGTGCAATGATATGACCCTCAAGGTTTTTTGCTTCTCTGGGCTACCAAAATTTAACGACACTTAATATTTTTAACTTGTTTTTAAAATATTTTTTATATTTATGCTTTTATTGATGTTTCTGTATAGTTTTAATGTGTTTTGTTTTGAAATATGTTGTTAGCTGCCTTGAATGTTATTATTGAGAAAAAGGCAGGAAATAAATGAATAAAATCATCACCATCATTATCATTATCATTCCTAGGCCAGCACAGAAACCATCACCATTTCTATGAACTGTGTGTTAAGTGCTAGGCAAGCTTTCTCTAACTAGACCTTCTCTGGATGTGTTGGACTCCAACTTCCATTTTCCCCAGCCAGCGTAGCCAAGGCCTGCTCTAGGATCTGGTCACTTTTTCACATGGCAAGGAACACGTTGCCCTTAGAACATCTGGCCCGAAAACCTAGTGACAAAGGCAGTCATTTTCCTTTGGTCCATCTTAATACCTTTCCAAACCACATCTGGAGGTTGCCTGGAGAAAATCTTGGAGTGAAAAATTGTGGCATCAGGTTTATGAACTCCAGTAATCTCACATTCATGTTCCAGCTGTCAGGTGACAAAATGACAGCAGCTGTTGAACAAGGTCGCCATCCCTACTGGCTCCCAGCAAAATGTGTTGCGCTCGGTAACCAGCTGTTCTTTGAACACAGGTCAAGAACAGAAGAAGTGCATGCCATCTTTCTTAGAATGGGTTATATTTTACATTTTTCTTTAAAACATGTGTACTGTTGTTTTTGTTCCAAACAAAAGTCTAAATCCTGCTTTTATTCAGAAGCTAAATTTCAAGATGGCTTTTTTTTCCTCTTCTTCTTCCCGTTTTTGCTCTGGCTACATTAGTAAGGGGTAATTTGAGCCTTGTTAGCTTAACTAGCTTCACACCACACAGTTAAGGCACTATGGTTCCACTTTAACTACCATGGCAACATCCTATGGAATCCTGGGACTGGCTCTTTAGAGAGAGCTCCTTTGTTGCCTTATCAAGTTACAAATCCCAGGCTTCCATAGGACACAGCCATGACAGTGAAGAGGGAGATTGTCCTGCTATATAACTCTAATGTGAAAGGACTCGTGATCACATTCTCATCACCCCCACCCCACATGCTCTTCGATGGAGTTTATCTAGAATCTCTCTCCTCCTGTGCAATGTATTCTCTGATGCAGGAAGCTTTTTCATATGGAGAAGCATTCTATGATGAAATTTCTACACTTTTGGTCTGAGGTGGTACAGTCCAAGCAAGTTTCTACCATGTGGTTTTGCTTAATGAGTACTTTAGGCCAAATATTAAGCTTTCTTCTACAGAAAAAAAGGGGAAAAAAGGAAAGCAGAGAACAAGTTTGTTCTGGGAAAGAGGGGCATTTACTGTGCATCTTCGTTCAGAGGCCTGCCCCTATTAGCAAGAAAGCGAGGCCACTTGAAAAAATGTTTTAAAATATTAAAATATCTAGCACATCCATGTAAAAACAACTGGTCCTAGCAGGTAGCCACTTGAGAAAGGCCTTGTTGTTGCATGCTTTCTGACTTATGGCAACCCTAAGCCAAACCTATCACAGGGTTTTCTGGGGCTGAGAGTGTGAGATGCACACAAGGTCACCCAGTGAGTGTTCATGACTGAGCTGGGAATCGAACCCTACTCTCCAGGGCTGTAGTCCAATACTCAAGCCATTACACCATACTGGCTCCTGCTAAAGGGCTACCTCAATAGAAATGGCTGGCATCCTATAGGGGAGCTATGAATACATAACCTAGAGTTACACATTCTTACCAGTATGGTATTCACAATCCCTACAAAGCCCCTAGTTTAGGGACACAGAGGGGCCGTGAAAATCCCCCAGTCTCGACTGATCTGTTCTCCTGTCACTCAGGAATCGGCTGACTGAAATTCCCACTCACCTCCTCATGTGAGTGATCTCCCCTGTGAGGGAGATTGAGGCAGGGACCCTGCTTCTGTCTGTTCCAACAGAGATCACTCACGGGATGGGGTGGGAACATCAGTCAGCTGCTTCCTGAATGATAGGGGAATGGACCGCTGTCAATCACAGTGGGGACTGGAGCTAGTGGAGACTGGGATTCACTGTGTAGCATCATAACTACAATGGTTATGCATACGTTAATTTCCCAGCAGGATTCTGGACAAACTCTTTGCCTATTAGCAGAAGAGCAACAAGGAAGGGGCCAGTCTAATCTCCTTTGCAAGGGCATTTCAACGCCTTGAAGAAGGTCCTCTCTCATATCTGCACAGATGCACCTGTGGGGGAAGACGGACCACAAAGCCTCAGAAGGCTTACGTGGCAGATAGCCTGGACCCAAACAACATCCTTTGCACTGAAGATACTTTAAAACCAACACTCAACTGATATTTTTATATTCTTTTGAATGTCTATTTCACAAAACCATAAAAATGACAAAATTACTTTTGTGAAATAGTAAAACATATGCTTCTGAAGACATGAATACTGATTTTTTTTAAAAAAAAAAAACTTACATAAAGCAATACATTACAAAAATTGAAATGGGAAGGCACTTTGAGTGACAGAGCCTTTGTGGGTTCAGCAGAACAATTAACACCATGAAAACTTCATTTTAGACCCAGACTTAAATATTAACATTCAAGACAGATCACATGTGAGTTACAAAAGTTCCTTTGCTTTGAGTGCCTCACTAATTTTTTCTTGATGATTAGGCCTTCGGTATGTCAAAGCATGTAGGTATCGCAGCAGTACTGACAGTCGAATATATTTAAAATTATGTCCATAGCGGTGTTTTCCTTAATGTAGTGAGACTGTCTCAGTAATGAAATCAGCTATGATAAAGAAGCACTCAAGTCAAAACCTGTGGTGCACCATGAATTTCAAATATAGGACACAGCCAGCTGGAGACTATGAGAAAACTCCAGCTCCAGGTGTGATAAGGAATGGCTTCAGTCTGGTGAGAAGCATTACAGTGGGTTGCTGCTTCTCTTCTTGGCCAAATGGGAAAAGATTTCTCCCTTCTCTTTCCACTTCCTTGTTTAGAGCAGTTCTTTCCACTCCCCTCTCAATCTCTTCTTTCCAAATGCTGCATCCAACTTCTTTTTTAATGGTGTCTTTGGAGCTTGATAAAGTTACTTTTTTGGACAACTCCCAGAATCCCTCCAGTCACTGCTTTGGACAGTCCACACTGTTGGAAATTGAGAGAGATTTGGTAATTTTCCCCAATTTAACAGAGCATTTTAGTAATGCACAAACAAAAGATGAATAGGTTGCCAGTCCTACTTCTATTGCCCCCACCCCAAACACACTTTAACTCTAGCTTAAAGTAAACACAAAAAAAGTTTGGTTAAAAGTATATATAAAAAGGTTACTCACAGATACTTGTGTATAATCACAGGTTCATATTGGCCCTTTCCGCACCGGCCTATTAAAACGGTGCAGAGCAACCTCCGGTAGAGTTCTTCTGCACCGTGGAGTGGACTGGGGAGGACTACTTTTTGTAGTTCCGCACTTCAGTCCACTCCGGAGCAACCGGAACTGGTTGCGCAGCGTGCTTTTTAAAAACCTCTTTTAAGAAGCACGGAGTGCGCCGACCCCGTGTCGCTCTATCGCTGTGCTCCGGTGCAGATTTGCAGGCACACAGTAGTGTGTGCCTGCAGATCTGCCGGGGCGGGCTTTAGGCTGGCGAACTTCTCTGGTTGGTGGAGAGCCTCCACCAACTGGAAGCCGCCATTTTGGATGCCAGAGCAGTGCGGAGCGATGAGCTCGCACTGTTCCTCGTCCCGACGGGCTCACCCAGACGCTGAAGAAGTCCGGTGAGTCCCGTTTTTGCGCGGTTCCTTTCCTACATGTGGAAAGGGCCATTCTTGAAGAAAGGTAAGAAAAAAAAAAATAAGCAAGCACATGCTTGCAGGGAAGCATCCTTGTTAAGAGGATCTCCAAGCACATGCTTGCAGAAAGAAGGCAGACAAACAAAAGGAAGTTGTAAACAGCAAGAGAAGGCCTTTCTAAGAAAAAAAATGTGTACCTGCAGGAGGAAGTGGGTGTTGACCAAACAAACAGGAAGTTTAATCCGGACAGTCCCTCTATACCTACAATAAACATGCAAAACAACTAGCCAGTTAATCAAGCATGCAAAGGTTGCAACCTCAACACATACCAGCTGAACTACAAGGATCTTGCCTCTCCTCTTCCACAGAACTTTTTCATCCCGCTCTATTGGGTGGTGTTTGTATTGCTGCAGGTTCTGGAATGTTTGTATCACCTCTTCAGAGCAAAATGTATGGCCTTAAACTGAGTGTAAGAGTGAGGGGGAAGAATTTCCTCCCAGAAAGGGCATATTGACTTTACAGAGGTGAAAGGTAGAAATTCTATTCACTATTCTATTTTGCTCTCCACAGAAATATAAAAAACTGGTGGTGGGGGACAGAAAAAAATTAGGAGGGGATAGGTTTACCCCATTTTCCCCAAACCATTACTTTTATTATAAAAAAATGGGAAAAACCAATAATGGAATATTTTTATTTAGAATTAGGAATAAATATGATTAAGACAAGAGAGACAGCACAGGATAGTGGTCTGAGCATTGAATTATGACTCTGGAGATGAGGGTTTGATTCCTTGCTCAACCATGGAAACCTACTGGGGGATCTTGGGTGTGTCACATACTTTCAACCCCAGAAAACCCCATGATAGGTTCACCATGATAGGTTACTATAAGTCAGAAATGATTTGAAGGCACACAACAACAAAGTTTAAGACAAGGTTGTTCATATATTTATTCTCACTACATTAGCTCTAAAACTTATGTATCTGGTAGACTGTTATGAAAGGCTATGTGCAGCATTAATGTTCAAAGTGGTGGTCCATAGACTGGGAAGGGAATGCAAGCTGTTGGCTGCCACTCCTCAGCAAGTTTGCAGAAAAGAAAGAAAGAGTTGTATCCAGGGAGCATAAATATGGCATCAGTCCCTGGCATGTTAACAAAAAGCACTGGTCAGCACATCAGATAGCCTGAAAAGCACTAATATGCAGTATCAGTTTATAATAATTCCTGACCCTGGGTTCCTTTTCTCAGTTCTTTCTATAGGAATTACTGCTTTATATCTGCTTAACACTACAGGAATAGAGGAGACAAAATAATTTTCTTCATTTCACTAATATTGGTGGTTTATTTTGTTCCTACTGGGTTTTTGTTTGATTGATTGATTGATTGATACTCATAAAAATGGCAAAATGAAAGAAATGCCTTACAGTTCAGTACTTTGTAGCTCCCTTTGTAAGAAACAATAAAAACCATAAATTCAATTTGTAATTATTTCTGAATAAACTCTACGTTTCGCATACCGAACATGACAATTTTATGACAGATGTAACGTCTTTTATGTTCCTAAAGTGACAAAGCAACTTTCAAACTGTAAAAGTGGCTAATACTGCATTTTTTCATTTTTTTTTTAAATTTCCAGATTGCTTTTTAAAACAGGAAAAAACTTTTTCCTCCATGCCTTCAAAATTTCCAGAATTTTTGCATTTCTAGTGATATATAGTAGACGTCTTTGTTGTAGAATTTTGAGCATGACTTTGCTTGCATGGGAAATTAATGTAATGTGGTTTCTGCAATCTCTGATTTCCTCTCGTTTGGAGAGAGGAGTGTGTACCCATTCATAGGGTCACGACAAATCAAAGTCAGCTTGACAGCAGTTAACAATCACCTTAAAAACTTAACTTGTTTCTCCTGACTCCCATTCCCTATTCGTTGTCATAGTGTTGCCCCTCCATTATCTCATTTCTAGCAGATGCCATTGTTTCCTTTTTTCTATCCCCTTTCTCTACATTCTAGCAGTATATGATTTCTTCTGTTGTGATGTTTTGTGTAAATGGGATAGGTAAATGTTCAAAAAGCTCACATCTGTGCTCAGGGGCCAGATGCCACTAAATGAAATGGAGTGTCTTCCATGTGGCCTTGACCTCTGGTAAGCCTCATTTGGAAATTAAGCCCTGGTGCTACATCTGTAACAAAAGGAGGAGCTATTGCTTTGCCCCTAAAGGGTTATCTTCATATCTTTTTTCTCCCTTTTTAGCTGAATGTTTTAACAATATCAAAAGAAACAGAGGCCATGTAATATGCTTACTCTCATCTTAGTGGAGTCTGTAAGACAATTATTTGCTGAAAAACTAATACTGAATAAACAAGGGGATTATTTAGGGGCAATGTCATCATTATCATTGCTGCTCTGATGATGATGATGATGATGATTCCAGTATCAGATGCTTCTGTTTTGATCTGGGTGAGGATCAGCAAGAGGTGACCATGACACCAGACTGTACTTTGTTTTTAATAAACTGGAAAGTATTTCAGCCGAGTGATTTATGAAAAAGCTGTTTTCAACAGCAAGGCAGGCTTCTCAAGGATACAGGATTAAATTGCTAGCACAAACTATTCTGTATTTACAAGAGGCACTGTAGAAGAAAAGCAAGCTGACTAGATGTGCCCTATAAAGTGGAAAGAGTAACCACTTGCTGTCTCTGTGCGGGTCATCTTATCTGAAGGAAAACACAATTAATCTATATACTCTCCTTTTCAGGGTAATACTTAAGTGTTTAACTAGATATGGCAGCAACACAGGTTATGTGTTAAAACATGCATTGTGTTCAAAAGATATTCAGCCAGGAGTGGATGCAGTCATATAAAATAAGCAAGTGGTAAGGCTTTTTTTTTTTTAATGTCGGTATTGAGTTACATAATCTAAAAGCCTGTGTTCAAACTTCATTTTCTTGCATTTATATCCCACCTTTTAATCCTAGGAGCTCAAGGCTGTAAATTCATGTACAAAACTCATAGATTTTATTTCATGAACTATTTTAACCATGGTTTTAAAATCTTACATCAGGGATGGGCAGATGTTAGTTATCAGATGTTGTTGGATCACACATCCCAGAATTCCTCTCCAATGGCTACGCTGCCTACGACTGCCCAACCACATGTGGAGGGAGGCATTTTGTCTGTCCCTTTCTTAAATCATTGCCTGTTTTCAAGCAGCTTTGGTAATCATTTAGTGTAGATGGATCCTTGCTTTCAGTACATGAGCATGAAGGCAATTTCATTCATTAATTCACACCCATTCTGGATATACCATAAAGCCAGGCTTCCCCTCCCATGGAGATTGTTGCATAGCTATCTAGTGAGCATTTGGAACAAGCAGATTCCCTAATAACTTTGAACCTGCAAAGGTGCCTGCAAAGGTGCCTCAACTGCAAAGCTGGGAGAAAGGCAGGGGGTTGTTTGATAGGCCAACTCATGTGCCTTGACCATAGGAACCCAAATTGGCAACATCCTTTAAAGAGCTTGCAAAAGCTATATTTTGGACTACAACTCCCACAATCACGAGTCAACAACATGCACAGCAGCATTTCCAGAGCTTGGAAAAGTTGCTTTGCTGCCCTGTTGGCTGCAGGATTGCCTTGTCCCCCTGTTGGCTGTAGGATTCTTGTTGTTAGCCCTGCACAGGACACATAGTTATGCTTGCCTCTCAACCCAACCCCCAAAAACCACCCTTAAAAGCCAGGCAGCTATACCACCAAAAAGTGATGCATCCAGCACCCACAACCATCAGTGAATGATGGGGCAATGAGCAGAAGCAGGGACACTTACACCAGGTCCTGTCACAACTCTTCATCACACTGTGGTTTGCTGATGGTCAGAAGCTGGATGCATCATCCTTCAGCACCAACATCAGCACTGCAGAACTCCTTTGCTTAGTACACCTATCTAGCTTTTAAGGTGGGTTTTAAGGGCATTTCTGGCCATGGCAATGGTGCCATGATTGTAAATATGGATTCAAGACATTTACAGGATGTAAGCCTATCTTATGACATCATAACTTCCTATCGGGATGCCAGCCAATATTTCTAAGCAGTGGTCATCTATTGACCTTGCTTGGGAACTGCTGGATAAAGCTTCTTCAAGCACTTACACCAGGTGCTCACCATGCCAGGAAACTCTGCTCCTTGTCAGTGCCAGCCTCTTCCCTCAGAAAATATTGATGGGCAGGAGGCCTTGGGCTCTACTGTTAGAATAGTGCTCCAAGGGTCCTTTAGGCAACAGCACCCAAGCTAGTGTGCCTCCCTCCCTAAGGGAGGAGCCAGGGACGCGAGCAGGAACTGTGGGCACCACTGCAAGCACCTTCCCAGAGAAGGGTCAGTGGGAAGCTTGCTAGCAAAGGGGTGAAATGGAGGCTAACAATTTGGCTTGGTTAGCAGTACCAGCCCAGAGCCATGCACTGTACGTAACTTCTCTTTATAAGGACTTGCATTATATACCAGTTCACATTTTTGAAACAGTAACTTCTTCACACATCTTCACATGAATGGTCTGTTCTGACCACTTACTTTAAAAAAAAAAGGACTTTTTTTTTTTTTAGAAAAATAAGCAGCAAATTTTTAAAACAGAAGTAAGTCTCCATGCAGGAGCTAAGAATGCAATTCTATACACACTTACTTGAGAGTAAGGCAGATTAAACTCAATGAGCTTCCAAGTAAACATAAGACTTCAAATATATTCCTTTTCATAGCTGATGAGTCTGAAGGGTTTCAAATACAATTCATCTCTCCCTGTGCCCATTTGTCCTTTATGAAAGTTCACAGCATAGGACATAAGGATTTCAACAGTTCGGCAACATTGTCTTGTCAGCTTGGGAAAGTCACATAACTGGCAGGAAAAAAATAACCAAAATCCCAAATGCTACAGAAAATACAATACTTAAAAATCCATAAACTGCAAAGGTCAAAGCGAAGAAAACAGAATCCTTGAACTTTGTATAATCTGCTGGCATTCAGTTACACCTATGTGTATTATAGTTCCATTTTCCCACAGAAACAGTAAGTGGGTTCAAGCTACTTTGGCAGTGGGCCCATGACGTCATCTAGATCCAACGTGACTCTTAACTCCACTTTCAAAGAAGTGTGCAGGAGTTGATCACAACTCAAGCAGAATTTATTTTATGAAAAGGGTATAGTACAACTATTCATTAATCTCTGCATAGCTCAGATTATAACTGTGATGTTTGTACTAATATTCATTATAGGTTAAGCAATTTTCCCAAACGTACAGCAGTTTTTCTAAGTAATATGAAAACTCCTGGAAGATGCAGTCCAAAAACATTTGGAGAGTCCAATGGAGAACTCATCCTATTTTCTTTGTCATGGATACCAGGAATGTGTTGGCTGGATACATCTCAAGCAATGTATAATCCACAAACTGGAACTGCTAGAAAGAATAGGTAGGAAATTGAAACGCCAGATCTTCATGCCAGCTGAAATTTCTTTACTGAATATAGCAGAGCAAGAGGAAGACAGGAGTTCCCTCAGGACAGCCTTCTCACATTTGGCTGTCTCTACAGCTGTCTGGAACAAACAAAACAACAAAACTCCCAAACTGATAAAGCATACTATATTACTTTTCTCTATAATCTTGGTTGCTGATGCACTTCTGTGTCTCTTCATTATATGCAACTTGATCTGTGGAATATCAGAGCCCTACTCCCATTCTGCTATTTCTGTTGGAGGGTGGCATGAGAGGTTAGGTAGTGTGTGACCTCAATAACAAAGAGCTAAGTCTCCCTAGCAGCCAGAGCTGGCAGGAGCAATGAGCTTTTTACAAAGACAGGGTTGAGGTTTTCACAGCAGTTGCAACAGTCAGTTGGGAGAGGTACTCTCCTTTTTCGTAGGAAACTAAAGTATCCTTGGTGTGCATTAGCACTGATAAGCAAGTTTGGAGGAAAAAGATACACTACATACATCACTCTAAAAACAGTATGTGTGCACCAGGGTTAGGCATTGGCTTTATACTGCATTAGCGGGAACCCTTTTTCCACTCTTGTTAAGGGAACTTTCTGAAACCCCAAAATATCTCTAGTCCTTAGCTGTAGCATTATAGCTGTAAGATTTTAGGGCTGTGTGTACAAAACAGGCACCACAGGAATGGCAATTCAGTTGCTGCCCAAAGTGGAATTGCTTCATGATATGAATGTTTAGTGAATCACTCACCAACTCCGGATTGTGCAAAGAAATCACCCCAAATTCAATCCCCAGTTATTGCTAGCTGCCAAGATTAGTCCAGTTTTATTGCTGCTTTCAAGAGCAGCTTGAAAAAAGCCAGCATGGTGTAGCGATTTGAGTGTTGGACTATAGTTCTGGAGACCAGGGTTCAAATACCTATGACCAGCCATGGAAGTCCCCTGATTGGTCTTGGGGCAAATCACATTCTCTCAGCCTCAGAGGAAGGCGAAGACAAAAAAAAAAATCTTGCCAAGAAAACCGCACGATAGATCCACCTGAGGGTCACCATAAGTCAGAAATGAAGGCAGACAACAGCAACAGTAGCAAGATCTGTGTATGCTGCCCCAAATGGTGAGCCACAAAAATGCAAGCAGTCATTTCTCAGTCCAGTACCATTAAGCCTTACCTGGACAGACTCTGCCCCCCAAAGGGATCAATGGATTACTCTTGAACAGAAAGGAGTACATGAAGGCTTCCTGTTTCACCTGATCCTTTCTTGAGCTAGAAGGTCTTCCAGCATTTTCATGTGTTCCTCGTTTGAATTCCAGCTTGCTCCTTTCCCCTGCCCCCTTGTTTGTCCGCTAGACCTGACTATTAGCTTGTCCCATACCTCCCAGTTCCCAGCTGCAGACTTCCCTCAGATTGCTGCATTATGGCTAGCCCTGATTACTACAAAGCCACCACTGGCCTTGTTTTCATTGGGCTGGTAAACCCATAGCTGTACCATTTGAGATAATATATGAAGAGCCATATAATTGAATTTTCTTTGCCCATAAATAAAGTAAGTTGCATGTCAGAGCTATATTCCTACTCTCTGGCATTAGTTTTTTGTACATGGAGGTTCATTCAGGCACCTGTGCTCGTGGCTGGAATTTCATATGATACAGTCTACTTTGTTCGAGTTGCCGTATCTGTAAGAACAAGTGAATTTGACAAAGGAGATGAGTAACAAGGAACTAAACAGTGGAAGTAAAGTCAGAGGGGACAGGTGCTTTTATTTTTATCTTCCAGAGTGCAGACTAGATTCATAATGAGAAAAGCTTCTTTACATTTGGAATTTTTAAATGGTAGACTGAACAGAAACACACAGGTTGCACTGCAACTGTCCCAGTTTGGCAGGGACAGCCCCAGTTAATTTTCTGCGGTCCCACTTTGTAGCTGCTTTTAAGATGTTCCATTTTTTCTCTCCTTCTCTCACTTTTCCCCTTCCTCCTGGTCTTATTTCAATTGGTACAAACTGAGTTCAAAGTGCAAAAGTAGTTTGTACTCAGTTAACTCACTTTGAAAAAGAGGAGAAGATGAAATGAAGTCTTGCTTTTCCTAAACTAAGTATATATGTTCCAGGATTTCTCTGCTTAAAACTGTAGTTTTGTGTGTTTTTCCTCATTAATCACTTTTTGCTCTCTTATTGCCTAGCTACATTCTCTTGAACACATTGTGATGTAGCTTGCTGACATGTTATCTGGTTTTCATCCATGAAATGTTGGATGTAGGGATGGACCATCCGAATCCTCAAATCCTGGACAAGGATTCGAGATTTGCGGATCTGAATCCCCCTGCCAAAATAGGCCAACGGAATCTTTCGAATCCACCAATTAGGCCTTTGACATGCAGAGGGCCTACTTGGTGGATTCGGCCTGATGGGGAGGAGGGCAGCTGGGTGGAGACTGCAGAGCATGAGATCACGCTCCCTGCGTCTGTCTCCTAGCCGTCTTGGGCCTGATTGGGCGCAAGTTGGCCCGGCGGAGAGTGGGGCCTTTGGCAGCCATGGAGGCACCAATTTGGTGGGCTCTGGAGACACCAAGTTTGTTTTTATTAAAAATTGGCACCTCTGGGGCCCACCAAAGGCCTGATTGGCTGGCAGGGCCCTGGGTGCCGGAAAATCAGGGCATATAGCTGCCCGCACACTGGAGCTGCCCGTTCCCAGGACTGTCTGTGCTGGCTCATGCTGCTTGTGCCCGCTGGGGGTGCCTGCCTGTGCCCACTGAGCTTCCTGTGCCCGCTGGGCTGCCTCTGCCGGTTGGGCTGCCTGTGTCTACTTGTGCTGCCTGTCCCCGTGGCTGCCTCCACCTGCACAGTAATAAAAAAATCTCTCTTTTGACTTGATCCTTCTTTCCCTTGCTTTTTAAACAAGGATTTGAAAGATTCGAGATTCGTGAGATTCGTGGATTCCCAGGACCTTTCAGGGATTTGGATCCAGATTTGGAAAATTCTAGATTTGCCCCATCCCTAGCTGGAAGGCATGGAAGTGGGGTTTTTTTTAATTATTTATTTAACTACTTAGTTATACAGCTTACAATGATAACTGAGATGAAAGCAGCAACTTGTTCCCATCAGAGAGACAGTCGTGTGGTTTACCCGCAGTGTGTCTGACACTGATAGAGAACCAATTGCATGTTCCCTCTTTTGGAGTAGAAAGCTGGAAGTGTGAAGCAACAGGAGGACACAGGTCCAGGGGTCCTGGATGTAATCTTGCGGGTGCCATGTCCCATTAAGCAAGGTTGATATTCAGTATTTATTAAATAGAAAACAGATAATCAGTTTTATTTCTCTGAGTTGGCCACGGTGCCTGAGTAAGACCGAAGGCACACTCCAGACCAAGTTCATTAAATTTTTTCTTAAAAAAAGAAAATCAATGATTCTCATCAGACCGCAAAAAAGTCAATGAAACAATCAGCCGAGCTGAATGAACTACAAGTTTGACATAATAACAAGGGCCAATTTCTTTGAGGCCCATTTGTCTGTCATATACATATTAATCAAAAACAAATTGTGCCAGGTAAAACAGGTTCTAACAAAAACTGCTGTGTCAGGCCCTAAAATTCACTTTTAACCCTGGCTAACAGTGGTGGTAGCAAATACGAATAGTTACGGAGTGATCTTCAGAGCAGGTCTACCATGAGGCAGAGTGAGGTGGCTGTCGCCGGCAAGCAATGCTGAAAAGTGGCAGCAATGTATCCAAGTAAAGAGCTTTGGCTGCCCTGTTCCTCTTTGCTTAGCCTGCTGAATTCAGTAGAGCACACAGTCCTATTCCCAGAATTGAAAAAAGATGCAACTGCCAATCTACGTAGCTTTTGCAGATGGAATAGAAGGTGGCCCATCTGGTTCTTTGCACGAGCAAAATATCCAAATTATCCACTGAGGATCGTTTCAGAACTCTGTTTTGGAGATAGGACTCAACACCATGGATATCTACTGTAAAATCTGGACTAAAATTCCGAAGGAATTCATCACCCTACTGACCTGGGAGTCACCAGCCACTGTTGTCCCAGGCCAACCTTGATGCTAATCTATGCACAAAACAGCTTGTGGAGAAAGTCTGGGATCTGGCATTCTGTGCCAGCAGAGGAGGCTGCTGAGCACATATCATAAGAAGCCAGTGTATTCCCCCACCTCCTTCTGAGGTTCAACAGTCACACTAAGTGCATTTTGCCTTCACAAGCCTGTCCCTCTAAAAGGAGGCCCTTCCCTATTTGGGCCAGCAGGGCAGGAGCCATGGAATGAAGAAAGAGTGGAAGGTTAGAAGCCCCAAGGGGACACAAACTGTGGCTCATAGCTAGGAGAGCAAAGGAATCATTTGTTTACCACACTACACTGTTATAGCACTATATCCCACTCTGTCATAGCAGCATCGTATGGAATCCTGGGATTTGCAGTTTAAGGAGGAGCCTTTAGAATTTTAAGCCATGGAGCTCTTGGACCTCACTAAACTACAAACCTCAGAATTCCACAGAATGTTGTCATGGTAAGTAAAGTGGGCTATAGTGCTGTAACAGTGTAGTGTGATAGTTCTTTTGGTTACTAGCTGGGGTAAGACCCCCAAGAGGTTTGGCTTTAGAGTATACAGAAAAAGCTGGTTGCTTTTTGAAAGGACTGAGCCATGTAATGCTGACTGGGGGACTCTGGCAGCTGTAGTCCCAAGAGTAATATGCCCCAACTCTGTCATAGACTTCCTCTCTTTCTTCATTCTGCTCCAGCTCAACTCTAACATTGGGCAAAATGGGCTATCTTAAGGTAGCATGAAATAATGGTAATTTTTGGTGATTTGGTTGATTATGATTATGATTTTGCTTTGTTTTTTATTGTCAGGAAAGGGGAGAGGTGTCTTTGCAATCTTCTGTATCAGGTATCAGAATTGGTTGACTAATTAAAATACTGTTCCCTTTGGCTTTGGTGGAAGCTCCATTTTCTTTTCTGCTGCAGGCAGTAAAATGTCTTGAGTACCCTGACCCTGCCTTACTAACAGAGTGCAGGATTTCAGCCTAGGATTTGAATATGTAAACTATTCCAAATCAAAATTTAGCCCTGGAGCCAGCACATAACCTATAAATTAAATATGCATGTGAGTAAAAGATTTAAGTAACTTTTCAGTTCATGAATGCAATGATAATATATAACAAAACTATTTCAGAAACATAATTGAACAAACAACAATCTAAGTCAAAGCAAACAACCCAGTTCACCAGTGATTTAAAAAAAAGTCCAGAACAGACCAGAAGCAATGGCCATTTCCACAGTATACTGTTATTGTGCTATTATTCCACTTTCTACACCGTATGGAATCCTGGGGTTTGCAGTTTAGGGAGGGGCATTTAGAATTATCAGTCAGAGAGCTCTGACTTCAGTAAACTACAAACCCCAGAATTCCACAGGATGTTGAAAATGGAACAATGGCACTATAACAGTGTAGGGTGGAAATGGCCAATGACTTACTAACAAGAAATGCACCTCTCCCACAGCTTGGGAAAAGTACTTTTTGGACTGCTGCTTCCAGAATTCCCTACCAACATGGGTAAGATAGTCCAAAAAAGATTTTTTCCAAGTTCAGACCCTCCTCCTTTCCATTGCAAGTCATACCTGAAAGCCTCTAGAGCTTTTTAAATCACACTATAGGCAAACAGAAATATTGTGGCTTAACCTTGGACTTCAAACCAGAATATGAACATGACATCTCATCCTGGTTTGCAGTTTGAATTAAAACCACATTTTCCCAGTTTTAATCTGTTTGACTTACTGACTTATTATTTATTTAGATTCATTTGTATTCTAATTTTCTCCCAGAGTGGCACTCAAGGTGGGTCCCAGAGACTGTCAGTTTTACCCCCCTCGCAATAAAATCTAAAAACAATTGAAATCGCTGTTACCCTGTTCTCTGGGGGTCCCGGGAGGGACACCTAAATAACCAAACAACAACACAACTTTGGGGAAAATTAGCTGGAGCACTCACTAAAGCTAGTGAGAGGCAGGGTAACTTAGCAGGGATCTTGCAACCCAGCGTCTACGGGGTCAGGTCAGTCAAGCAGTCAGACAGTTTTAAAATAGCAAAAATGATGTTTTTATTGAAAGACAAACGAACAGTAAAGACGCCACAATCACACAGCTAACGGAAGAATTGGAAATAGGGATTTTGGGGGGAAATGGGTGATACGACACCTGTCTCGTAGTACTGAAGAGATATGAAGATAGAGTTCGTTGGAGTGCAGGGAAGAAAGCTCGGCGCGGTTCGCTGAGGGGAGCTCGCCGGACCAAACAAGGCAGGATGGAAGTCCAGAGCGATCCAAGTGGTCCAAGGGGTTCAAGCGGTCCGAGGTGGTCTTGGAATTGGGGGTTTATATAGGGTGGATTTTGACTGCAGGCCATGCCTTACTCAGTGAGAGCAATGCAAGTTTAGAGCGGGACAAAGCTTTGGAAAAGGTCAAGTTTAACATGATCGACTCAGCGCTGAATCAACAATAGTGTAGCCAGTATGCAAATGCAAGGTGCTTAGTTCGGCTTTATAAGACTATCGGCTCAGAGCCGGGTGTCTTTGTTAGTGTTGCGCTTAAGCAAAAGGGTGTTTGCAGGAGAGGTCCCTGAAGCAACGGATTGGCTCTGTTCTGCCTCCTAGGTGGAGAATGGAATGTCCAACAATTACCGGCCGCGCCTGTTTACGTGCTCATTCGGAGGCCTCGCAAACACGTGGAGTGGGGTGGCAGAGGAAGGCCGAATGGTTTGATATCAAAAATGATATCAAGTGTTATCACCGGGTAGGCCTGGGCGGCAGTAACATCGCCACATAAAACAGTATAAAATCATTTTTAAATCATACAAATTTTTAAAAGATAAACATCCCAATAAGAAGTTCCTATGTTTACACATTAAAAGCCTGCTTAAACAAAAAGATCTTTGCCTGCAAGTGAAAATAAAGCAGGGAGGGGGCCAGCCTAGCTTCTTGTGGAAGGGAGTTCCAAAGGCTGGGAGCAGCTGCTGAGAAGGCTGTCTCCCATGTTCTCACCAAGTGGGCCTGTGATGGTGGCAGGACCAAAAGAAAGCCTTCCCTTGTAGATCTTAGAATTCTGACAGGTTCATATAGGAAGATACAGTCTTTCAGATTGACTGGACCTAAGACATATTTGCTTTTATATGACATGATCACCACTTTGAATTGTGCCTGGAAATAAGCCAGTAGCCAGTGAAGCTGTTTTAACAAGGGAGTTGTGGTTTTCCTGTAACTGGCTTCAGTCAGCATTCTGGCTACAGCATTTTGGACCTACCGAAGTCCAAATAGTTTCCAAAGGCAGCACCATGTAGAGTGCATTACAGTAGTCCAAGTGGCATGAAATCAAGGCATATGCCACTGTGGCCAGATCTGACATCTCAAGGAACAGTCACAGCTGGCACACTAGTTTTAGCTGTGCAAATACACTCCTGAAACCTGGGCATCCAGGCTCAGACCTGAGTTGAGGAGAACACCTAAGCTGCGAGCCTGAGATTTCAGGGGAAGTGTAATTGCATCCAGCACATGCAGAGTTCCTGTTCCCTAATCTACTTTTCAACCAGCCAGGAGCACCTCTGTCTCGTCTGGATTAACTTTCAGTCTACTACTGACAACAGACACTAGTTCCATCCAAAAACAGCTTTCTTGGAATAAGATGGGAAGGAGAGGTAGAGTGGGGTGTCAGCAGCATACTGGTGACACCAAACTCCAAAACTCCGAATGACCTGTCCCAGAAGTTTCATGTAGATGTTACACAGCATGGAGAAACAAAACAGAACCCCGAGGGACCCCACAGGCTAATGTTCAGGACATCAGACAAGAGTACGCCAGTACCGCCTTCTGAATTTGCCTCTCCAAGTAAGTCCAGGACCACTGCATGACTATGCCACCAAGTCCCAACCCAAAGAGTTGACCAAGAAGGACACCATGGTCAATGATATTGAAAAGTGCTGAGAGGTCTACCAGAACCAACAGAAATACACTCCCCATGTCCCATTCCTTTCATAGACCATCCACCAAGGTGACTAAAGTTGTCTCTATCCCTTAACCAGGCCTGAAGCCAAATTGAAATGGCTTTAGATAATCTGTCTCATCCAGAAACTCCAGGAGCTGGGAGGATACCACATGCTCCAGAATCTTGCCCCAGAATGGAATGTTAGAGACTGGCCAATAATTATTGAGAATGGCGGGATCCAGGGAGGCCTTTTTAAGGAGGGGCCTCACCGCAGCCTCTTTTAGGCAGAATGGAACTTCTGTTGCTGCATTGAGGCATTCACAACTACCCTTACTCACTTGCCCAGTCTCCCTCTGTGTCTACCTGCTTTCAAGAAGACAGGAAAGGCAAGGATACAACATACATGTGGTGGCTCTCACCTCTCCAAAGATCATATTTTCATTTAATAAACCTCAGATGTCCTGCTCCAGCATACGAGACAAGAGAAAAGGTGAGCGGGGGGAGACATGTGTGGACATCTATTCTTGTCCTCGCTCAAGATTAAGGAAGGATAACTTACAGCCGTTCAGATATTGCTAAACTACATCACCTTCCATCATCCACAACCAGTACAGCCAGTGCTGCAGGATAATGAAAGAGCATCCCAGCAACATCTGAATGTTACACATTGCTCACCTCTGTATTAAAGTATGGTCTATTAGTAATGAGGCATTATGTCAGAACTAGACATTTAATTAAGACATTTAATGGGGGCATTTATATTAGCCGTTGTTTCATGAAGTTTTTACTTATTGGCATGCAATTCAGAAATGGTATCTGTATATTATACAGAATATAGAAATACATGCTATTTGTAAGTTGTTCACCGCCTCGATCCATATGGAGAGGCGGGATACAAATAATAATAATAATAATAACAACAACAACAACAATTGCAAGGGAGAAGAGATTTCTTTCTCCTGATACTGCTCTCCCAATGAAAGCCAGTGTGATGTAGTGGTTTGTGTGTGGGACCATGACCCTTGACACTAGGACTCAGTTCCCCACTTGGCTATGGAAACCCAATGGATGACCTTGGGCTCATCAACCACTCCCAGCCCCCAGAAAACCCCATCATAGGCCATTTCCACACTAGATTGTTATAGTGCTATTATTCCACTGGCAACATCCTATGGAATCCTGGCGTTTGCAGTTTTGGGAGGGGCCAGATGGTCCCTCCTGAAACTGCAAACCCCAGGACTCCATAGGATGTTGCAAGTGGAATAATAGTGCTATAACAGTCTAGTGTGGAAATGGCCATAGGCTTGCCTTAGGGTGGCGATAAGTAAGAAATGACTTGAAGGCACACAACAACATGAGTGCAGCTGCTAAGATGTATTCATTATAGCTCCTGTTTCTACTTTGCCCTTTCAGTCAAAATTGCATCCTGATGAAAATACAGTACCAAACATTGGAGATATGTGCATGCATGCACATGTGTATCGTAGGGAGAGAAAGAGAATGATATTCACAACATACACATTCACATTTTCCTTCCCACCTCATCCCCTGTTCCCTTTATGTAAAAACAGAAATGCAATATTCCATAGCTGAAGATATTTGTTTTGTTCCACTTTCTGGACATTTTGTAACCTGCTCTCTGCAAAGGTGAGGCCTGTGATTGTACATTTTTTAAAGAGTATATTTCATTTCATTCCTTTTAATTCAGTTTCCAATTTCTTACAGGAAGTCTTTCTGCTTCCTTCGCAGAGTGCACAGTGGAAGTTTTGGGCTTTGGACAAGAAAGCAGATTGTTGTTCAGTCATGATGAATCTTGCAAAAGGTGCTCCTTTCCATACCAAACAGCACTCACCACTCACAGAGAGGGGAAGAAGGGTTGCCAAGAAACTAAATGGAAATGGGATGGAATTGGTTTGGTCAGTTGAGGTCAGAGCTTGGAAAATTACTTTATTTAAACTAATTTGTCCCTGTTGCTGGTTGTGGCAATTGGCAAGTAATAGAAAGCTGTTGAGAGTTACAGTGCTTAAATAGGAACTTGTTGTATTATTCACTGATTTGCTTGTTGCTTTGAGGAGAATATGAGTTACCTTAGGATTGGCATATAACTTGGAAGATTGCTATCAAGATGCACAAAAATGCTTTTAAGTGCCCTATAAAGGTATCTGAAGGACCCTATCTCCCTATATGAGCCTATTCAAGCTCTGTGGTCGTCAGGAGTGGCCCTTCTCAGGCTGATTAGAACCATTTCCACACTAGACTCTTATAGCGCGATAATTCCACTTTCAACATCCTATGGAATCCTGGGGTTTGCAGTTCAGGGAGAGGTCTGTCCTTGAACTGCAAGCCCCAGGATGCCATAGGATGTTGAAAGTGGAATAATTGCACTATAAGAGTCTAGTGCGGAAATGATCTAGGTGGGGAAAGGGAGAAGGCCTTCTTGGTGGCTGCTCCCAATCTTTGGAATTTCTTCCCCACAGAGGCAACAGTGGCTCCCTCCTTGCTCTCCTTGTGCCGGCAAGTAGAACCATTCTTATTCTGTCAGGCTTTCAGAAACTGATTCTGAGGGACTTTTAATGCTGTGCTCATCTTTTTTTGTTGTTGATGATTTTTACATGTTTTTAGTTAATTTTTATTGATTTTAACTTACAGATGAACTGTTTTAAATAACTTATATATTCATACTTTTTTCTGATGTCTTTGTATAGTTTTAAATTTGTACTATTTTTAAAAAGTTGTAAGCTGCATTGAATCCCATTATTGGGGAAAAGGAAGGATATAAATTAAAGCAACAGCAACTGTTAATAGTAACATTACTCACTATGTCAATTTAATGAATTGTTATCTTCTTTTTCTGTTGTTTGTCCTTCTGATGCCAGGTTAAAATATTTTTGTGCCATCAAGATATTATAAATTGATAGGTTTGGGCTTTTTAATACTACACAATGCTGCTTTAAAGGTTAGAATAGTTTTTAATGTATTTTAATGTATTTAATATTTGTAATGTTTAAAGTTTTTAACCTATCAATTGTTTAATTTTTTTTAATTATATTTATACTTTTATGTACATTCTAACATGTGTTGTTCTAATGTTAGCCTCCTTGAGTCCCATTTTCAGGAGAAAGGCAGGATATAAATAAATAAAATAATAATAAAATAAATAATAATAATTGCTTTTGACCATGCTGTCATTTTCAACTAATTTTTTAAAAAAGGAATATCGATCCTATTCACAACATTACTTTTGAAATGTAGCTCTATTCTACCCTCACTACCAAGAAAATTGCCAAGAAAAAGTTTAACCCAGTTACATGTCCCTCATTGCTTCAAAACTCTGCTTTGGGTAGGGTATAGCCCTTGCCTAATCTTACTTGAAGCAACTTCCAGTGGCACCTCATTGTAACATGCATGAAGCCATGAATAATCTGCAGTCTTACAACCAGAAGCCCTCCTTGGTGGACACTTCTTTCCCTCCTCACACCAAACAGAACATCTCTCTTGAGCACAAAATAATGTGGCATATCTATTTAACTTCACATCAAGCAGTGAGATGCTTGGGGGTTCCAGGAGTGCAAGCTGATGGCTTCCTCATCATTGTATATGTCTGTGTGTATGAAACTGCTGTGGGTTTTAGTCCAAACATTAAAGTATCTCTCCAACATCCTGAACCTATTTGGGGGATAGTGTTCAGCACCTTGGATTGCTACCTCAAAAGCTGAACTGAAATTGGGAGTGGATTCACTGGTGGAAGTGAATCATGGAAACATGGGAGCCACTAGTCACCACTGGGTTCCAGTTGGATTCATTCCCCTTGGAATGAAGTTAGTGGAAGATTTGGGGCATATCTATTCACAAATATACAGTTTAAACTAAGGTGAGGGTTCTCAGTTAAGCCAATCCTGCCCTTCCCAAATCTTTCACAGGTCAAGCTTACCTCTTTGATCTACATGTCTACATGTCTCATTCCAAAACAACAGTTTGCTGCTTTTACACAGATCTCCATACTAACATGTTCACAAAACCAGATGTGGGGCTGGAGAGGGAATTCATTCAGTTTTCTGCTGGCCATTGGCAATAGCTGCCAACAAGTCCATCAGCCAACAATTTCCTAACAAGATACAAATCTACTTGTCTCAACCTGTTCAGCTGCATACCTAGAACATTGCCCCCTCAACACATTTTGCTGCCTAAAGCAAAGGACAAGATGGTGCTTCACTCCATTTTCTGAATCAATATGCAGAAGCAGCAGACATGTAGTTGAATCTTAGTTCAGCCCTGGTAATAGAACAGTATCTTCCACTGTATCCTTTTTAAAATTACTAAACTTTTATCATTATTTTTATTTAGCAATACTTTGTTTTAATTTGTGTTGTAAGCCATCTTGAATTCTATATTGGGAGAAAGGCAGGATATAAATTAAACAAATAAATAAAGGTGTCCCAGTTCAGGGGAATGGTAGGATAGCTCTTTAATCCTCATTATACATGTCTCATTCTCAAAAACAACAGCTGTTGCTTTTACACTGACCTTCTCATCAACATGTTCACCACAATCAAGGGTGGAGAGTGGAGAGGCAATCCATTCAGTTCCACACAACTCTACCTGTTTTGCACTCTTCAGCTTTAATCTGCCTCACTCTACCTAAGGGTGCAGCTGACTCTTGTTCCCACTAATTTGTTATCATCAGAAGCACCAAGGTGGATAGGATCCCAGTGTGATAATCTACTGTGATCCAGATCCCAGTCTTATAAGAATACAATGTAGTCAGGCCCACCCCCAACATTAGGCAGAACGAGGCCATTGCCTCAGCCAGCAGTTTTGAGGATAGCAATGTCATTTATTTATTTTTGTTATTATTGCATGTTTATTTTCTTACTGGGAGGGATGGAGAGAGATGCTTATGGGATTTTCTTCACCATGTACCAAAATAATTTGGCTTGCTTTAAGGACTGTGTGCTTTGACTTGGGCCAGTGGTGGAAAGGGATGCCATTTCTTGCTCTTCCTCAGGAAGGAAAGTGCCTTGGAATTATCCTAATGGCTGAATATCAATCATATATCATCAGGTTATCCTTTAAACCCACAAGACATTCTGTGTATGGTTGAGAGTGCTTGCAGAAGCAGCTTTGGATGCAGTAGCAGATGGTACCATTTCAAACAAGTTATTTATTTTGTTTTCTTTTACTGGTATTCATTCAACGTAACCTGAGGCATCAATACCCATGAATAATGTAGCCATCCTAGGTCTATGCCAATAAAATCTATACATGTCATTCCAAACTGAGGCACATTGTATGTAAGATGCCAGATCCTTGGGTAGTGCACATTAATGTATCTTAATAGCCTGAGATCTGCTCAGAATGTATAATATAATCAATATCTATTTAACTGAGTTTTGCAGCAAAGGGTATCTGTTTAAGGGAAGTATTGAACTGGTGCGATGATAAATGCAATCTTAAGCAGATGGTGCTACAATTTTGTGGGATTATGTTGATGAAAAGCCTTTGTCCAAAAAAATGAAAAAGAAAGAAAAGCTGAAATATAAAGAGAAGAAATGAATATATAAACACAAAACATCCAGTTCGTTGTTACTGGGTACATTTCCTTCAGTTAGTATAAAAATTGAATGATGCATGTTATTGTTCCTCATACCACATAATTTGCTTCCAGCACTTTCATCCACAATAACCCAAACATGGACTTGGGCCCATTATAACTTCAACTGAGAAAAAACAGTAAGTTTTTTTTAATGCAATTACCAAGAAAAGATGAGGAGGGTGTTTCTCACCTTGAAAACCAATGTCTTTTATTTGTTATACCTGTCTTGTTGATGTTATAGGCACATAAGATACTGAAAATGTAGCCTCATCAGGAAAAGGGATGTAGGTACAGAGAGAAAAAGAAAGCACTGAGAAGCTTAATAGGATCTTGGGCAGAACATCAGAATGTTGCCATTTTGGATTACATCCTCCCAGAATCCCCTAGCCAGAATAGTCACTATTGGAGATTCTGGGAGCTGCAGTCCAAAATGTAATGTTTCTGAGCTGTGGTCTAGGAAAGCTGTTCCCAGCCCACTGCCCTCTCCCAGGTGTGTCATCTGGGATGGGACTCCGAACCATGAACTATTGTGTGCTAACAACAGAAAACTGGGATTAAGCATGATTCATGCTACATGCAACTATCTATGTGCAGAAGCAGTGGAATTCAGCCATGGGTTCCATGGCATTGCCACATGATTTCAAACTATGCTAGAGACATCCATTCTCAGTAAGGGTAGCCCTGAATCCTGCCTTTGTATAACAAATGGTAGGGCTGCAAGCTATGGAAGACATACTTATACAAGGAGGGGGTAGCCCACAGTCTCCTTCTGCATTTTGACAATCCAGCTGCATACGTCCTCAGTCCAGAAAGAGGTGAACATTCACAGAGAGAGCCTCCAAAGGGGTTTTACCAATCAGTTAATGCAAAAGCACATGCATTGTACAAAATGGTCAGGTATGCATGATGTTAAGGAAGGGAGGTGGGAGGATGATGGTTTCAGTGCCATTTGCCTGCTGCTTGGGGTTAAGGGAGATGTCTAGAAGATTATTAATGTTGCTATGTCTGAATTATGGAAATATTAAAACTATGGAGTGGGCAGTTCATAATTCATATCACAATTCTGCAACACCTAGAATTCACTATAGTGGTTTCGAATGTCCACAGCACTTGGTACAAATTGGCTTGAACGGCTTTACAATAGCTCTGTGTCATTTGATGGAATGAATAATGCCTGCACAGGTGACTATGGCGATTTCCACACTACACTGCTATAGTGCTATTATTCCACTTCCAACCTCCTATGGAATCCTGAAGTTTGCAGTTTAGAGAGGGGCTTTTAGAATTCTCAGCCAGAGAGTTCTTTGGCCTCGGTAAATTACGAATCTCAGAATTCCACAGGATGTTGAAAGTGGAATAATAGCACTATAACAGTGTAGTGTGGAAATGGTCTATGTACCACTAGAAGGCAATAAGTATAGCAGCATGTGTATTTCTATACCACTTATCAGCTAAGTGCTCTCTAAGCCGTTTACAATGTGTTAGCTAATTGCCCCCAACAAGCTGGGTACTCATTTTACCAACCTGTGGAAGGATGGAAGGCTGAATCAACCTGGAGCCCAGCAGGATCAAACTCACAACCTTGTGGCTGCAGTACTGGCATTTAGCCCCTGCACCACCAGGGCTCCAATAAAGCTAGAGACAGCTAGTCAGGGATCCTTAAGGGGTTCCTTCTTTGCATTGTTTGCTCTTTCGTTTCCTTGCCTCATACTCTCAGGCTTGACATTCCTCTCGCACATTTCTTCCCCTCTCCCTCCCTTAGTCACGTAGCCAGTCATAACAAAACCCACCCTTTCTGTCTCCCAGGCCATTTCTGCACTAGAGTGTTATAGCACTATGATTCCGCTTTCAACATCCTATGGAATCCAGACAGCTCCTCCTGAAACTGCAAACCCCAGGATTCCATAGGATGTTGAAAGTGGAATAATAGCGCTATAACACTCTAGCACGGAATGGCCCCAGATTTGTTGTTGTTGTTTCCAACTTATGGCTACCTTACGGTGAACCTATCAGGGGGTTTTCTGGGGCTGAAAGTGTGTGACACACCGCAGGCTACCCAGTAGGTTTCCGTGGCTGAGCAGGGAAGCAAACTCTGGTTTTTAGAGTCATAGCCCAACATTTAAAATACTATACCACAATGGCTCTCCCAGTAATGTAGTACATACTAAAGAAGATGGTCTTTTGTTGATAACTGCAAACACCAGCTTCTATGTAGGCTGAAGTCAGTGCTATTATTATAACTATTCTCAAATAGAGGGCTGGCTCAAGATATTTTCTGCCCAAAGCAAAAAATTAGGTGGCACTCCAACCCACATTCCTTCATACTGCAGCACTGGCTGCCTCTACTAAACCTGAGAAGAAAAGGGTAGAAGGTGCAGGCCAGGCAGTGTGGTACATACACAGGCCTGTCCTCCAACATTTTTCCACCACTCCCCATCTCCCAGGAAATGACACCTGAGGTAGCTGCATAACTCTACTTAATGGTGGAGACAGTCCTGCTCTTATACGGCAGATGAAAGGCTGTTATTCTTTAAGCCAGGAAGTTCCTCAGTTTATAGCACACACATGCTTTAGCCATTCCTATATACCTCTCAGTGATTTATTTTATTTCATTTTATTTTATTTAAAATAAGGGACCACCAAGGGACCGAAGATGGCTTATAGTAATTTAAAGAACTTGGGTAGAGTATTATATTACATGTTATATATTACTAGTGTATATACCCAGCGTTGCCCAGAATTTTATTTTCTCATAGGTAATACTTGTTAGAAAGATTTGAGATCCTGTGACTCTAATTCCCCAAACTGTCTTGTCCAGTACCTGTAACTTTCCCCCATATTCCCCAATCCAATCTGTATTCAGAGTTATTAACATACAGAGGTTGGGTCCCTGAGGGAATACACTGCCCTCCTCCTTGCTGCTAGGCCTCATCTCCATAGCAACTGGCCTATTCAGAGCTCTCTGGCTGAGAATTTTAAAGGCTTCTCCTTAAACTGCAAACCCCAGGATTCCATAGAATCTTCTTAGGCAGTCAAACATATGAGGTCTTTGCCTGACGCAGCCAGTCATATGAGGTCTTCATCTACCTGACATAGACAAACAAACAAACTTTGACTTTTATATATTAGTAGATATTAAGTTAGAAACAGTTAAACAACAGTACTAGTTAACAACAATTCAAAATACATTTACAACATAATTAAAAACATACAGGACAAAAACACAGGACACAACATTGACATTATTCTGCCATACCATTAAAAAATCAGTCACAGGCCTGCCTAAATAAAAGGATCTTAACTTGCTGAAGGAAAAAGAATAGAGAGGAGGCTAACCAGCCCTCCTGTGGAAGGGAGTTCCATAGGCTGGGAGCTACCAGAGAGAAGACTCTGTCCAAGGTTCTCACCAAACATGTCTGTGATGGTTGTGGAACAGAGAAAAAACCCTACCCAGAGGTACTTGAAGCTCAAGTCAGCTTGTATGCCTGCACAATTGTCACTATTGTAGGAATCCATAGTGGGAAAACTAGGGTTCTACAAGAACAAGATAATATTAGTATATGAACTGGAGTTAAGAAGGGGAAGGCACACAAGAGGAAAGCACCTTACAGTGAATGTAACACTGGTTGAGAGGAACAAATGAGAAATAAATGCATATTTGTGTTACACATTATGAGCAAAAGTTCTCAGATATGTTCAGAGCTTGGAAAGAAACTTTTAGAGTTTTGCATCCCCAAATCTCCAGGCAGGATGACCAGTGGTGGAGGATTCTGGTGTATGCAATCCAAAAAGTGAGTTTTCCCTATTTATGTTATTCATGATATCTGCACTGATTTTGATTTGAACATTGATAGTCCAGTCCCATTATGGAGGTCTGAAACACATATGCTGTCTTTTAGATGCTCGAAAACCAGTGAGTGGCTCATCCTAACAGCTCTGGGAGAAGGCACTTTCCCCCTATCTAAAATTTCCCCCACTAAAGCTATTGGCCTAAATCCACTTATTAATATCAACTTAAACGTAAATCCATTATATTAGGGGTAGGTAAATTTGAACTATGGGCTGCATGTCCTTTTGTTGTTGTTGTTGCTGCCTCAGCACCCTTGGATTTATTTATTTTTTTTAAAAAAATCCAAACTACAAACTACTAAATTCACTAATAATACAGTTGACTAACATAATCAGTGACCTCCATTCAAACAGAAGGCCTTCTATTTGCAATAAACTAACTTAGTCAATTTAAAACAGTCTAAATCCCCCATTAGCCATGGAAATGCACTGGGTGGCCTTAGGCAAGTCATACTATTTCATCCTCAGGGGAAGGCCACACTGCGGTCAAAAAATATTTTTTCCTCCAAAATTCCCCAAAAATTATCTCAATGGGGTTATGGAAGGCATATCAACATGCTTTGAGCCCCCTGAACCCACTCAGAAGTCCAGGGGAAGCAAAAAATTTTAAAATCCCACAGAATGTCCCAAAATGTCCTCTAGGGGACCAGGAAGGTCCAAAAAATGCCTCCCCTGTGCCCCACAGAGGGTGTTTAAAAGGAAAAACATATTATTTGGGGCGGGGGGGAGCAGGTACAGCCATCCAAGGTCTGCTGGAGGGCTAATGTGGACCCTCAGTCTTCCACAATTGCCCACCCTGATGTAGATGGATTGGTCCAATGAAGGAAGTTCCAGTCTTGAGTTTGCAAGACCTGAGCAGGACAGCTGAGAACAAGCATTCTTGCAGGTGTTGCGTTCATAGGCTTGCTTTACGCTGAAGCTGATTTGCTGGCAAGCAACAACTGTGTTACCCCAAAACATGGGTGCCTCAGTGGTCCAGTACCTCCATGTGACAATGGAGAATTAATTAGCTCAAATTAGGAGGATTGCAAGAAGGGGGTAACCTAATGAGATCTTTGATGCCAATGTTTTCAGGTCCTAGCAGGGGAAAAACCAGCCAGAGATTCCAAATAAGCTAAAATGTATTTTATTGAAAAAGGTTTGATCACACACACACACAAAAGATCCAAGTACTCACACACCTGCACACAAGCTAACCGAAGGATAAAATGAAGAAAGTTGTTGACAGTGGAGTTTAAGGAATGGGCGATAATTACCATTCCAGAGAGCAACAAAGAAAGCAATGATGTGCTTAGTGTTGCACCTAAGGCTCTTTACCAGTACTCAGTTGGAACTCGGAGTGACAGCATGGCATTCAGCAAGTGAGATACTGCATCAAGCTGCTCAAAATGGAGGATTTTATACCCAAAATCTGGCCTGGAGGACAGGGGTGTGAATGGCTCTCTCACCAAGCAAACAATGGAGGTTGCAACTCAGGCAATGGGGTCTAGACAGAGTCAATGGTCTTAGTGTTATGTGACAAAGAGTTAATGGATGTTGTAATAGCTCTGTAATGGTGGTTGAGTAAAGGAACAATGCAGGAAAATGTTCAGGTGTTAGGAAGAAGGGTGGAAGTGCATTGGTGGGAACTCCCATCGCTATTGTGTAGTATCAGAGACATTATAGCTTCAGCTTAAGCCTATTGTCTCTGGAGCTACCTGGTGAACAGTCTGACAATGACCTTGGCTACACCTAGAGGGGATCTTCTGACCTACTATGCAGTACATGTGTTCAGCCAGTAACTTTCCTTTGTTCAGCCTGGCCTTACAGTCACTTCAGGAACCGTTTTATATCAATGCCAATTAGTATTTTTTTTCAATTATATCATATTTTGCCAATTAAACCACATCAAATCTGGGAAGTGTGCGGGCCGGTAACAACTGTACTTGCAACTAACAAGTAGATTTAGGCCATAGTTTGTTTCATGGGTAGCAAAATACAAGATCTGCCATATATTATTGTTATCCTGAGTGGGGGAGGGAAGGGTCTTAGAGAAGACAAATGCAAGTCTGACATTTCCAGGCTGTGCGATATTTTTGGTTTTGGTTTGTAGTTAGTACTATTTTCTCATGTAGTGGTTGACAGAAACTGTGTGTGCTAGGCACCTGTCAAGTGACTCAGATGAAAACTGTCCACTGTAAGTCTGTGTCAAGATGTATTTGAAGTATAAGCTTCATACTTGAGGAGAGGGAAAAGGTGAGAGATACTCTCGTGTAGGGGGTGCACCAAAAATGAAGAACAACCTTTCAAAGCAGCATTGCTGCAATCCTCCAAGGGATATTGATGAATATATATGCATAGCTACCGGACAGTAATTATAGTGTGGGGATATCTGCCTGCCTGTCTTATCCAGGGGAGGGGTAACACATAGTCCGTTAGCCTCATATCAACCTCTCCCACATCTGTGCCCTCTGAAAGGCCCACTACCTTCATAGACATTCCTGCCAACAGTGGAGTGGCAATGGCAAAAAAAGGGCTGTGATTTCCCTTGAAAACAAAGCAAAAAAGAAGCGTACATCTTCTTTCAGGTCAGAACCATGCTCCCAGAAGCCTCCTTACTCAAGGAAGAATATGTAGTCACCTGTGAGAGAATTTTAGAGCAATTTTCAGTTCAGTACACAGCCCACAATGATCATACTGCCATATTTTCTTGTCTCCTACATACATACGTACACTTGCTCTTTTAGCAAAATAGGTCAACAAAGATGTATTTAACCTGCAGAAGACATTAAATAATCCAGAAATTGGATCTGAGGTGTGTAACTTCTGGGGATGGAATGGAAGGAAAGGAGCTGCACCTCCCTGGGGTTAAAGCCAGCTGCTATCTCATTATCAAATTTGTCATTTCACTGCTGAATATTGGTAGTATGTCAATAGAAGCAAAAAGCCACAATTTCTTTTAAAAACAAGGCACAACTTGGTTTAAAAGAAGATTGTGCTTCTGGTTGTGACTTGTGCCAAAACAAAACCCCAAGACTTGGCTCTTTATACTGAAACGGTGCATTTAAAGGCAAAGTTAAATTATGTACATAACAGTTTGAGTCAGTATCGGTCTCAGAGATTTTGCTACCTGGAGCAAAAGACAAGATGTCTTCCACTCCATGTTTAAAAGGTGACTGAACTGGCAGTTGAAACTTTAAGACTAGCAATGGAATTAGTAAAGAGCTTCTGGGAGAGGCTGAATTCTGGACCCATTATTCTTTGTTTTCCAAGAGACTGGAATGGCCAGAAGCTTGGGAAGAAGAACCAAAGGCCTGATATTTCTGTCCCTTTCTCCCACAACTTGCCACCTGGCCATTCTATTTGGGGATTCTGGGCATCACAGTCCCCATAAAATAGCTTTTTCAAGATCTGGGTCTTCAACTATTAAGAAGAACTTTGTAGTGAAAAGTTTTCCAAAAACTGTATTGCAAAATCCTCCAGGAGGGCCCAAGGCAATATAGGGAGTCATCATAATCTTCAACATCACAATGCCATGACACAGCATGACAGACAGATGAGTGCATGCATGAATCGACAAGTGTTTCCTGCGTCAGTGGGCATCAATGTGTTGTCACTCCCAGCCCACTATCTTGCAGCCTTTAAAAAGAAATCATGAGTTTGCTCACTCTCTCTCACATACAAAATGTGTTATAAGTATGCCTTATACATCAGGAAGAGGCCAAATGTACAGCCCACATACTTCTGAGATGTTCCCAGATGTTAGGAAATTTAATTAACTATGTGTGGTGATGATGAAGAAGAAGCCCTGGCTGTGCAGACTTTTTTTTTGAAGAAAAAATCTAGAAGGCTTGGCATCCATGCCTTTTTTGAAACTACACAGATGAATCAGTAATTAAATTAAAAATGATTAGCCAACTGCTTTAATTGATATCTAGAAAACCATATGTGCTTATCAGTTTACAAATGCTAACTCGCAGTTATGACCATCTGCACTGGAAAGGGAAGAAAAAGCCAATGTATTTCCTTTTTCTGAAATGCAGGCAAACCATTTCAAAAGAGGTGGTTTCTTACATTAAGCAGCAGTGTGTCATGTCCTTTATCACAGGCATGTGTTTTTCCTTCACAGATCTCACAGCATCTGACCATGCTGGCTGTAGACATTGGGAGTCACACCTTCAAGACACCAGACTGTAGAAGGCTGATCCAGACATTGTCCACATCAGTCAGATGGTATTTCAACACACACACACAGAGAGAGAGAGAGAGAGAGAGCGCTATTTGTGATTTAACTGTCTTTTCTTATTCTACCACTGCACTCTGAGTGGGTCTGCTGGATCACACCAAGATCTAAATAGCCTGGCAGCCCATCAGAAGGGCAATCACCCAGATGCTTTTGTCTCAGCTAGTTAACAGTTCTAGTTAAAAACAGAGTTGTTGGGGGTTTTTTCACATTCCCTCCACCCTTGTCCATGACATAGCTGGGGGGAACAGGGAAGGTGCTCTACCCTAGGAGGTACTTTTTTGCTCTGCCGCCTGAGGCAAGAGGGAGGGAAAAGTGTCACCACATCACAGTTTTCCTCCTTCCTTCCTCCCTCGCCCACTGTCCATCCAAAGATTGGTTCTTCCTTGCCTCCAAGAAACTTATGGAGGGACCCTTCCCCTTGGCTGAGATTTTGCCACGCCTCTTTGAGTCTTTTCTGGAAGGGAGAGAGATCTCAACCTGCCACTCCCCAAAGGCTTGAGACTGAATCCCCCTCCCCTCTACTTGTTACAAGGGTTTTTTTTATTTTTGGTTTTTTTTAAAGGCAAATTAAAAGGCAACAGGAGAGGAAGCATTCCCGTCTGAGAAATGCTAGGCTATTATTCTTTGGAGAATGGGAAGGGTTGCAGCTTTTAACTGACAGGGAAGGAACAGGCTTGCCCATGTGCATGTTTACTCAGGAGTAAGTCCTGCTGGCTTCATTGGAATTCACTTGCTCCCAAGTAAATTGGCAGGATTGCAATGCAGTCTTAAAGCAGCAGCTCAGTTTTACTCAGAAGGAAGCCTACTAGCATTTAACAGGAGCAGATTCCCACCTAAGCATGTACAAGAATTTCCGTTTGAGCCAACCTATTGTTCTGACAGCCAGTACAGAGATAGGAACAGATGGATGAATTGCTTTCCCTTTTTTAGTACTTGTTTATATAAGTGGACTAGGTAATATTATCTGCGATAGTAACTGTATGAGTTCAGAGGCAGGGTGTGGTGGCTATGGCTAGATCTCTCAAAATCTTTATTATGTGGTGTTCATGACTATTATTTTACTGTGTAGACCCAAAAGTGAATAATTGGCTAGCTTTTAAAAAAAATACTTTTTCAAGGCAGGTTTAAGCTTAAACTGCATGTGTGAAATTGAAATATTTGCAAACTTAAGAGTTTCCCTGTTGAAGAATATGAAGACTGTCTATGGAGATTAAAACCTTGGTCACATGGCAAATCTAAAAAAACTGAAGAGAGTCTAGGAAGAACCTCACCTGGTAAAGCAGCATTTTCCAAATGGTGTGCTGTGATACATTAGTGTGTTGCCTGAATTGTGTAGGTGTGTCGCCTACAATCTTGCAAATGTATGTTATTATTTATAAATCATATATTTTTAAAAATATATTAAAGGTTTTCATGAGATATGTTGTGTCCCCATACATTTTGTTATTACAATTTATGTATGTGTCCCTGTCTCTTATAAAGGGTTAATTTAACTTCCGGTTTGCTAGTAAAACTGAAATTACTGTGTCGCGAAATGATACATGTCTAAAAAATGTGTCACCAACATGAAAAGTTTGGAAAGCTCTGTGTTAAAGGATAATTGAGATGGTGGAATGAAAGGATGGCAATCTACAGCCAGGGAGCTGATGCAGAATCTTCAGCAACAGTTGTGGCTTTGGGGTATAACTAGCAGGCAGCTGTGAATGTCCCATGTTCTCGCACAGCCTATAAAATTGGTGTTATCTTCTATCCAGAAGAGGCAGGATTGTTGAGGGAATCTCCACAGCTATAGGGACTGCTTCCTCCTTGGTAAGCCCAACAGGCACTGTTGGTAGTCATATCTCAAAAAATTCAAAGTATTTTTTTTTATCTCATGGACAAAATGTGAGAAATAATGAATATATTATACAATCACTCCATAAACACATACCAAATACACTGCATATATAATTTGAGGAAAATATACTTATAAAATAGTATTTTACCATTTGCCAACAGAAAAGCAAGAAAAATAACATTTTAGAATGTTGGTGTTAAAGTTTTACTTCAAAAATAAATATGGTGTTTTAATTTATTTCCCTATACATCATTTTGACTTTCTGTAGTATTTTTTGTGAGTATTGAGAGGGGCAGCAAACTCATGGACCACTTCAGTGGCAAAAGCTCTAGCTACATGACTGACCCTTGTGCTAGCTCCCACATAGTTTGAAAGTTCCCACAACCCTCTGAAGCTAATTGTCAAATATAAAGGCAAGACAATATGAGAATCAGGAAAATTCCCTTTCCCTGACCACTTCTACCACCAGTAGCATTCTGTGGGTTGGATTCTGTTTACAAGAAGGTAAGCTGGAATCCTGTTGGAATCTATACCAGAATACCTATGGCAGTGGTGATGGGAGAAATATAGTTGCACGAGCACAGGTGTGTAACTATATGGGACTAAAATGAAGGCATTGCCCTTCCATAAGAATTCTGCCCTCCCATGAAATTTCTCTTCAGTTCTCAAATTTCTAGCATTACAGTAACTTAAAATTTCAGTTGAGCATTCAGCTTAGGCATCCCAAGAAAACGGGCAGGCAAAGTTATCAAGAGAATGAAAAGCCAGCAAACATAAAGAGTTCTAGGTGTGAATAATGTTCAGTATCTCACTCTCTGCAATGCTAGAAATTTGGAGACTGAAGGAAAATTTCACTGGCAGGGTGGCAGAATTCACATTTGTGGGGGCAATGCCCTCATTTTTCCCCCTTCCATAGTCGCACCCCTTTGCAGTAGTCATGAAAGAAGTTAGGCGCTGGAGGCTGGATCTGGCATCTTTCTTTCTCACTGTCCTGCACCCCTGGAGAAATTGCAGCTGCTAACATAGAGTACCAGTAGGACTCCAGCTTTTGTCTCCAGCGTGAGCTCATGTTTCTCATTCTCTTTCCTTTTGACACTGAGCACATAGTTGCTGACAGCATGAACAATGGGCATGTAAGCATTCAGAGGCACAGGAAGGAGTTGCAGTACCACATCCCACATGTTTCTACTTGAGGGATGCTCTGGGAGCACCTGAATAGCCTCCTGGCCAAATTCCTGGCCTGAAACCCGATTCCTTTGCTCCAACAAGAGTAAGCCTATTGAATCAATAGGATTTATATCATTGTTGGCTCACATTCAACAATTAAGTCAATGGGTCTACTCTATTTGAGACTAACTAAGAGGATTTGGGTTCCTACATTTTATTTTATTATGATTTACTGAAATGTTATTCTGGGGAAGATTAAAATGAAAAAATCCTCCTAGGGTAACATAGTGTCTAAAGGCTGGTCCTGACTGAAAGGTTGACAAAATGTGCTGGGGAGCTGGCAGATGCTGTAGTGAAATGCCAGCAGCGTTTGTTTGTTTGTTTGTTTGTTTGCTTGTTTTTTGGCAAAATATTGCACCTAAATGATGAGCAGTCCTAATGGAATAACAGAGGTGGAATAACACAATTCTTGGAGATCAAAGATGGCATCATACTTCACAGGGACTCACTGTGATTCTGTTAGACAATATTAATTAGGTTCTAATTAATTGGGTATCACGCGCAAGATGGACCAAGTGGTTATGAAGACACGTAGACAATAAGTACTTTGGGTGACATTTCTTGAACATGACACTCTTGGGGGAATTGTTGCTAGTTGTGTTTGTTAGTGTCTATTTTGGAAAAGTTTGGTGCCCCCTTGACTCCAGCTTCTGGTGCGACTGAGATGCCATATCAACTCAGTATCAATTGAACTGTATGGTATTTACTGTTTTGCAACAGATTAAAATGTGAGTGTTAATGAAATGAACTGTCTGGCTTCTTAATATAACAATGCATTATTGCAGCATTTTATTGAGATGTATTCTTGTTTTCATACTGCTGTACAAAAGCAGTGAGCTGCTTTGGGCACACTACATAGGACAGCATCATAGAAATTCAAATTGGTGGTGGAAGGAATAACGGTAGTGATGGTAGTGGAAACCTGGAGTTATTAGTAAAAGAATGTTTTTATGCTTTCCTTATTAATTTTGTGAGTGACACCAACTGAAATTAATGCCAGAGCTGATGGTAAAACAACATTTTAGCAATGCAGGCAGAATAAAAGTAATGCAAATGCACATTCATTTCATAGGTAGGTCACTGAATTTTGTTTTTCTTGGCCTATTTAATGCTGGAGGAGTATAAAGGCCTTTTGTGGAACTCTGGGAGAATGATGGCTGCCAACTGACTTACGCTTCCTAGAGCATATTCCTCCTGCCCAACAGCCAATCAATGGATGTTCAGATCAGCAGGTAGAGTTGTTTATGTGATTCTTGCCAAGACACAAGAATGTGGAGAGCCATGCTGGGAGCTCCATGCTTGGAAACTGCTGTTAACTGCCTTCTGTTTTGAACTGCAGAACAGCAGCCTCTCACTGAATAGTGCTGTAGTAGAGCCAGGGTTTTCAGGAGAAGAGCAATGGGGATTTTTAATGAGCACGGATGAGCTGATGTTCCCTTAGCTGCAATCTGCACAATATATAGATGGGGATAGATGAATTTTTCTAGAATAATATATTGTTGAGAGTAATACCTTGTATTATTGGACAAGTCATACTCTTAGAGGAAGGCAATGACAAATTCCTCTCAATAAATCTTGCTAAGAATTCATCTCCCCCCGGCCGTGTGATCACGCATGGTGGGGGGATGCCTTTGCTGGCCTCCCATGAGAGGAGACCATGCAATCACTGCGCGACAAGGGTTGCACAGTGGGAAGGGGAGGGGTCAGGGTCTGCAGACCCCTTTTAGGGCCGTGCCACCCCTTCCTCAGTCTCTTTGTTTGCTGGCGACCCACCCTCTCACCCTATGGTTTCAGTGTAAGATTTCTGGTAGCTTCAGAGCCGGATAGGAATTCCCCCCCTTGGGGGGGGGGTTTCACCTACCCTACACTGCGCTAAGGGATTGGGTAATTGGCTTTACAGGGTGGTGTCTCAACTAGGTATCAAATAGGTCTCCACAGCTGGTGGGGGGGGGGTCTGAGGGTTTTGGTGAGTACCTATGGCACCCTTTGGTGTAGGATAAATGCTGTCCTTGGAGCAGGCCTGGGATTTGCCCCTACCGCGGTGTCATGAGATGGGAGAGTTGTGGTTTAGGGGCTCGCCTTCCAGAAAAGGGCCAGCCGAAGTTTTAACCCAGCCTCATGGTTGGCTTCGGGGTCCAGTACCTCACCCAAGGAGGTCTAGGGAAGAGGTCTGGAGGTGACCCTTGCTTTAGCCTACCCATGCTGTTGACCCCCCTTCTCAGGTCATAAGTTCAAATTCAAGTTCAAGGTCAAGTTTACATTCAAGCTCAAGGTCAAGTTCACTACTAGCTTTATGTTAACTAGGCATACATTAATAAATTGCCCTAGTTCAACCCAACCCCTGTGTGTGGTCTCTTCATTTCATGGGTTGGGCAGCAAAATCTCTGATAGGGTTGCCATAAGTAAGAGTCAACTGGAAGGCACAAAACAACAACAAGCCTCTGAAGGAACCACTACTGGTGAAGAGGAAACTTGTGAAAACTTGGCTATTGACAATGGGTCAACACCGCTGCCTACAGTTCTGGATTCTTCTCATGAGTGAGACTGTGAGGATTTTCCTGATGAGCATCATCCCTTCAAATTTTACCAGTAAACCAATGTCAGAAAAGTGATGAGAACTCCTGACCGCATGGTAAACAGCACAATTATGAACTTTCCATCTCTGGACTGATTTCTCCTACTGCCCTCATCTTTACTTACTCCTGAACACAAAGAAGTGTAAGAGGACCTGTTTCTGGCATGTCTCTATGTTTTCTGCTATTTCTTTAATCCTGACTGCTGGCTTGTGTCTGGTTCTGCCACCTAATTTAGCCTCTGGTAGCTATTTGTCCTGATTCCAGGTTCCTGGCTACTGGAGCATTCTTGGAAACGGGCACAAACATGGTATGAGTGTCTGGCACACTGCGGGGAGGAGAATTATTAGTCCCCCACATCAGATAGCTTGAGAGGGCTGACTTTTAAACATCTCTGTTGAGCAAAGGACTAGAGCCTGTGAGAGATCATTTGGCTTAGTCAGCAACCAGCCTTGTCAAAACCTGCTGTCTCTTCCCTGGGAGCTGTCCAGGGTTCTGAAAGCCCACTCAATGTTCATCCTCCTTTCCTGATTCCCCCTTTTAGCTGATTTGATACATAGTCTATACCTGTCAATCTCCTGCTCAGAATCATTGCCAGACCAGCTTTCTCCAACCTCCAAAATTGGCTCACCTTCAACAGTACACAATAGTCTTTATGATCTCCATCTCACAAATGGGGAAATGGCAACAAGAGTAAATTACCTGCTCAGTGTCACAAGGAAATGAATCAAGGGTCTCTTTCCAGTCAAATCTCAAGTGTAATAGTAGACAGCAGATAAAGAACTGGCCAACAAGCTGAAGTCACTGCTTTTTGGCTCTTGGCACGCAGTTAGAGTTGCCACAACTAGCAAGATCTCCTACCGGTATCTAGAAAGTCTAAAACAAGCAACCATTTCCTGTAGTCACAAGTTCTACTGACCAGCCTTCCTATAATTCCTGTCTGCTTCCCTCATTGTCCACAATATACACAGCCTATGCTCACCTTAAGTGTAATGTAATGTTTCTTTGGAATATCCTCTTTGACTAATTCAGGTCTTTGTTTTCTCTTCCCCTGATTCAGGTCTTTTCTGTCCTCTTTGCCTCATGGTATCTACCCTTCCTACATGTTCTTCTTTTTTTACTCTGTAGGCTCCCGTCAAGTTCCTTGACCCTGGACTCCTTGTCTCTTAGCTTCCCTATACCCTAGTCCGTCTTCCAAATTCTCACTTTATCCTGTGAGAAGTAATTCCAGTCAAACTAACACTCACTTCCCAAACAGAAGGTGGCCTGCAAACTGTTTAATTCCTGGAGCAGCTGAATATGCTATATCATCACACCAGCACAAGCACTCAGTGTCAGAGACTTCATTGCCATTATTACAACACAGAGAGTGATACTGAGTTAAAAGCTCAAGGAAGCTGGGTAGCAATCAAAGTTCATGCAAAATGTAGAACACATTCTACAGTTCTTTCCTCTAAGCCACATTTGAGACTCCCTCTAGATTATGGAAGTGTGCCTGAGGAAAATATGCCTCCCTTACATCACAATCTGGCACTTAAAACCTTTTTGAAGTGACTGGTGCAATAAAGTTCCAAAATATTCCATTACATTTCTTATTTTTTCTCTGTATTTCTTGATGCATGAATTAATTTAATGCAGCATGGTGCAGTTTCAACTATTTACTAATGTATTCAAATTTATGCAATGAATATACACTTGGAAAGCAATTAACATGCCATTTTTGTTCATTGAAAATGCCAGTGTAATTAAAGTTCATAGACAATGTCATCTGTTAACTCTGTATCATTTCTATGGCTTTTTTAGTTCAGTTTGCCCTCCTGTGTGAAAAACTTAACTACTATTATTACTGATTATTGGTTAATTGTGACATTCAGTAGTTCACGGAAGAGCTCCTACAGACATTTAATGCAGAAATACTCCAGCTGTAAAATGAGAAAGTTTAAAATGTCCTTTGTACATACAAGGTTTTGGACTAATGATAATACCTGATGTTTCTCCAGAAACATGGTTTACGGAAGAGGGACTATAGAAGCATCTTCACCATCAAGGATATGATATGCTGTTTGAGAAAAGACACAAAGATAAAGAAGATAAATTAAACAACTGGGAACCACATGATAGAACTTACTTGCTGGTACCTGTAACCACATGAGAAGGCAGTTGGCCATCCACATTCACTGGGGCTAGGGGCACAGCACCCCCATGAAAGTGTAAAAAATATGAGTATCTCCAGGCATGCCCCTCCAACTTTATCTCTTAATATTTAATGTTAGCTGCCTGCTTCCGCCTTTGGAATAAACGAACACAAGTACCATCAAGACCCTTCTGTGGCACTTGTGATTACTCGTTCAAAAGGCAGAAGCCAACGGCTAATGGACTGCCTCTCCTCCAGGCAGCCTGTCAGGCACCCCTTTTGCTCTTGGAACAAGTGAAGAAAAGGAAAAGGAGTTTTTCACAGATGCACACTGCCTCCCTGCAGTCTCCTCATCCCTCCCCCTACCAGCCTGCCTGCATGAGTGAATGAACACTCACGCAGCGCCATCCCTCCTTGCAATCTCCTCATCCCATCTCCCAACCAGCAAGTATGCTAGTGAGGGAATGTGTGCGTGGATGGGCTCAGTCACCCCTCAAGTTCAATTTCCTCCCAACAACACCAGTGTTATTGAAGCAGCAAAAATGGCAGAGGGTGTCATAACTGCCAGCTGCCCATTGCCAGGCAATGGAGTGCCAAGCTAGCAGAAGACTGTTTGGCAGACAAACTAAGACAGCTTAACAGTTCAGTGCAACTTGCCTGTTAAGGTTGAGCAGAAGTGTAATCAAAAGTTTACTAAAACTCCTAGATCCTTTTCACATGTACTATGGTAGTTAATGTGGACTTAAAGTGCTATGTTTGTTTAGTATAAAAGGGTCCTCAAGCAACCTCCTTCTTCTCCACTCTTCTTTTTGGCCAGAAAAGGGTAGTCGCAAGGGGTGTTTGTATCTTTTTTCCAGTAAAAAAAATTACAAAAAGATCCATTAGCTAAAACACAGCTAGAATTTGCATGATACACCAACCATCCAAATTTTGGGAAATTAAACCAACCTTACCCGGAGAGTATAGGACCTTTGTTTGAGTATCTGATGTGGGATACCAGATCTGCTGTCTTGTAGAAGTGCTTCTTTGCTTTCACTTACAGTCTCCTTGTATATTTGTAAATAAAGCAAACATTACAGTGATAGAACCCTCCAGTGCTCTCTTGTCCACAGAAACACCAACTGGGTAGCTGTGTGCATAGAATATGTCACCCCTCATGCAATTGAAAAGTGTCAAAGGGGTTAAATAAACAAAACAAAAAATGTTGGTGAAACCACGCCATAAATACCAAAGTGGGGCAAACAGTTCTGTGTGTGTAGAGGTGCCATCTGAATATTGCTATAATTCAGCACGACTGACCTGGATCCTCTGTTCTCACACTGATGACTCACTCGCCCTGTTTCTAAGCACCAGGGCTGCAGTGGATTGATAACATGTTGATAATATCTGTTTCCTCACAGAGATAATCTGCAAAAACCTAAGAGAGGTCATAAAACAAACTTAAGAAACAGGATTAAGATGGTGGGGAGAGAGGATACCAGATTTTATGGACCACAGTGAAATTCTTCAGGGAAGCAATTATTTACTATTGAAATAATTAATAAAATTCCTACTACTGCAGCTGGAGACCCATGATAGTTTACAACATTCTACAATAGTTTTCTAAAAAAATATCTTGACTTGTTTTGTAGGAAGACATACGTAAAAATCATATGCACAGAATGGATGTTTTCCCTGAGGTGCCAGGTTTGTGTGTTTGTAAATGTGAATTTAATTAAGAAGTATTAAATGTATAGCTGTGTCAGAGCCCTGAATCATCTATGTTGTTGACTTCCATTCAGTGTTGCATACCTCCTTTTGCCTTTGATCTCAACAGTGGATAATGATGAATTTGGAAGAATCCAAGAAGTAGATAGCCAAGTTTATTTCTTATGCAAAGAAAACCTTATCTCCCCCTGAACATGCAGAGGAAAGAAAACTTGTTATAGCGAAAAGAAAAATATTTAGCCTTTCTTGAATTTATTTCTTTTCCTTCTCAGTTCCTAGAACTGCTAATCACCTCGGAAAAACGGAGCCAAGGGAGCAAATATAGCTTTGAGGAGATATTATTCATGACTATGTCATCAAAACACTCTTTCCAGGACTGATAAAATGAGCTACTCTTTGACATGAATCATTTATCTGTACTGAAGCATCCAGATGACTCAAGAAGGCTTGTAGCAAACACGTCCTTCACGGCTAAAGAAGTACTGTCCAAGATAGCTTGTTCTTTCAGTACAGAATGCCTAGACTGTTCATATTGCAAGGCAAGGAGCAAGGGGCATCATTAAAAAGAATGAGAGTTCAGGTTGTATATTTGTATATTAATATTTAGAAAGACACTAAGCCAGGAACCCACATTATCTGGCAGAATGTAAAGTTCTGCCAGATAGAACTCTGGTCCATCCATCTCTTCCCAGGCAGAGAATTCTACTGTATCCTTCCAATTTGGTCAGACTTCATCTGAAATATTGTGTTCAGTTCTGTGTACTCCAGTACAAGGAGAATATTGACAAGCTGGAACCTGTCTAGAGGAGAGCGACCAAGATGATAAAAGGCCTAGAAACCAAACCACCACTTAGAGAGGTGGGCAAGGTGACATGTTTGCCATCTTTAAATATCTGAAAGGATGTGATGTAGAAGATAGACCAAGCTTTTTTTCTGCTGCTCCAGAGACTAGATCACAAATCAATGGATTCTAATTACAAGAAAAGAGATTCCATCTAACATTAGGAAGAACTTTCTTGACTGTAAGAATGGTTTGAGAGTGGAACAGATCACCTGGGAGCATGTGGACTCTTCTTCTTTGGAGGTTCTTAAGCAGAAATTGGATGGCCATCTCTCAGGAGCATTCTAGTTGTCCACTTCTGCATGGCAGGGAGTTGGACTACGTGGCCCTTTTGGTTCCTTCCAACTCTATGATTGCATGATTGTATGAAATGCCAATTTAGTGACTAGAAGAAGATGAGGGACAGTCTCACAGCATCCATCTATCTTCTTATATCTGGACACACAACCATATCACCTCTAGGACCTCTGAAGGACCCAGGGAACATCCTAGAGATTCACATTGTCATCATGCATCCACCTGTATGAACATAGTCAGATGATATGTAGCTGACCCTCCACTCTCTCTCAGTCACTAAATTGCCATTTTGATGCATAAGATAGCCCAGGTTCTCAGTTTTCTCTCCTATGAGTTTCCAGGGGTTTTTTTTCCAGGTGATACTGACTATAAAGTCTCTCCTTGATTTGTTCACTGTGTACAGAAAAGAGAGCAAAAACTGCTTTGACCATCCTTGTGAAGTTTTGACCTTTTGATCAAGTAGAACTTTGCTTACCTGCAGCTAGTATTCCAAACCATAAGTTGTTTTTATGTCAAAAAAGAAGTATCTTTTATATTAAAAAACAAACCATCTGCTTATAAGCTAATATTTAAATTGAAACCGAAATCTGCCTACCAATCATGGACTAGGAAGGGCAGCCCCAAATCAGGATATCATGGCAGAAGTTTGATCTGGTTTCTAAAACATGGTTTACAATTTAATTGAAATTCATAAACCCTTGACTAGCAGCTGTAAGAACCACTTACTTCCATTATCCCTTCACATGACATGGGAATCACTGTGTTCTTAGATACACTTTTCCTCCAAATTAAAAGCATAGCTTCTAGGGAAATGTAGCTTGAGGCGGTGGTTCCCATGCTATCTGATGGGGGGGGGGGGGCAGCATTTATTTCCTAAAATGACAGGGATCAATGCTATATTTCTACCTAACATTACAAGGTTTTCTTTCTTTCTTGGAAAGTCTCTGATGATCAGCAGCTGATTACTGGCATCATCTCTTTGAGTAGCACTGGTTGAAGTGGTTCACACTGCAGATGCATTACATGGTGTGGGCATCTCTTAAGTTTCTAAACCAAACTGCAGTATAAGGAAGCTTGAATATCTATTATATTTTTGGACATTATTCAATATAGTTACAACATAATGCTAGTAAAATGAACAGGTTGCTTACCTGTAACTGTGGTTCTTCGAGTGGTCATCTGTGCCATCATACACTAGGAGCTTTAGCGCCTGCGCGGTAGCGTTTGGAAACTTCTAGAGCTTGTTCGCTTGGCGGGAACCCCTCCCCCACACCGGTACTGCGCATGCTCCTCCCGCCGAGCAACGGTCTCTCCTCAGTTCTGTCGTCCGCCGTAGAACCTACAGGGACCTGAGAAAGAGGGGAGGAAGGGCGGGTGTGTATGATGGCACAGATGACCACTCGAAGAACCACAGTTACAGGTAAGCAACCTGTTCTTCTTCTTCGTGGTCTCTGTGCCTTCATACACTAGGAGACTGTGTAGCTTACCGGTCGGACGGCGGGTCAGGTCCTACATCACGGAAGCCAACACCTCACGTCCAAACCGGGCATCTCTGCGCGACCGGCAGTCGAGCCTGTAGTGGCGCACGAAGGTCGATGGTTGGGACCAGGTCGCCACACGGCAGAGTTCATGCAGGTCAACTCCTCGCAGGAGGGCCACAGAAGTAGCCACCGCTCTGGTGGAGTGGGCTCGAAGCAGGACTGGCGGAGGCTTCCTCGCGAGCTCATACGCCAGTTGAATAGTCCTCACCACCCATTTGGAGAAGCGCTGGGTGGACACTTTGAGGCCCTTCCGACGTCGCCCATAGCAAACGAAGAGATGCGGCGTCTGTCGGAAGGAAGCAGTCCTATCCATGTAGAAGGCCGCGGCCCGACGCACATCCAGGGAGTGGAGAGACCGCTCCAACGGTGTCGTCGGGTTCAGGAAGAAGGCAGGCAGGATGATGTCCTGGTTGAGATGGAAACTGGACACCACCTTAGGCAGGAACGAGATGTCAGGTCTCAGGACCACCTTGTCTCTGTGGAAGACCGTGAAGGGCTCATCGGATCGAAGAGCTGTGATCTCACCCGCTCGCCTCGCTGAGGTCACCACTACCAAGAAGGCAGTTTTCATGGTAAGAAGCCTATCATCCGAGGTCGCCATCGGCTCGAAGGGCGGCTTTGTCAGCTGCGAGAGCACCAGCGAGAGGGACCACGGCGGTAGCGGCGGCGATACCGGCGGGTAGAGATGATGAAGTCCTTTCAGGAACCGCTTAACGGTATCGTTCCTGAAGAAGGCCGAGGCAGCCGATCGTGGCGGTTGGTATGCCACGATCGCGGAAAGATACACCTTCAGGGATGGAAACGCCAGCCCCTGTTGCCGGAGGTGCAGGAGGAAATGTAGGACGGTAGAGAGCCCCGCGGGCGATACCGGCTCACTCCTCTCGTTAGCGAAGGTCAGGAAGCGTCGCCACTTGTATTGATAGTTGCGACGGGTGGATTCCTTCCTGGCCGCGACGAGGACGGTACCGAGCACGGGATCGTCTAGTGCAATATCCTCCAGGCATGGAGGGCCAGGCGTGGCAGGTCCGGATGGAGGACTCGGCCGCTGGAGTGGGAGAGCAGGTCCGGTCTCGGTGGCAACCGGAGCAGGTCGTCTCGTGCGGCTTGTAGCAGGGGTGCGAACCAATGTTGCCTCGGCCAGTACGGGGCTACCAGGATCGCGTCGGCTCGGTCGGCGAGGATCTTCGATATCGTCCGGCCGAGCAGCGGGAACGGCGGGAACGCGTAGAGGAGTTCCCCGGTCCACGGAAACTGGAAAGCGTCCCCGATGGAGGCACGATCGTGGCCCGCTCTGGAACAGAATCGGCGACACTTCGCGTTTTCCCTGGTCGCGAAGACGTCGATCGATGGTTCGCCCCAGCGGTCCCGAATCAGTCTGAACGCCTCTCCGGAGAGAGACCATTCGTGATGGGATGAGGTGTCCCTGCTGAGGGCGTCTGCCGTGGTGTTCTCCTGCCCGGCCAGGTGAACTGCCACGGGATGCGTATGCAGGCGAATGCACCATTCCCACAAGTCGAGCGCAATGTTGAGCAGGGTTGTGGAGTGAGTCCCTCCTTGTCTATTGATGTAACAGACGGCGGTGGTATTGTCCGTCAGAACCAGGACCGTCCGCCCCGCTACGACGTGGCGGAACGCCCGTAGCGCTTTCAAGACGGCGAGTAGCTCCAACGCGTTGATATGGAGAGCGGTCTCGTCGTCGGTCCATCTGTCGCGGACTCTGAGATCGCCGCAGTGGGCACCCCATCCATACAGGGAGGCGTCGGTCGTTACCGTCACCTTCGGTGTCGGCTGTTGGAAAGGCATCCCTGACATGAGATTGCGTCGCGACTGCCACCATCGGAGGGATGAGCGGACGTCTCCCGGCAGCTGCAGTCGGAGTGTCTGTTCGTCTCGCAGGGGGTCGAATATGCGGACGAACCAGTGTTGAAGAGGTCTCGCTCTCAGCCTGGCGAGATATGTCACAGCGGTCGTCACAGCCATGTAGCCCAAGAGCTGCTGGACGCTTCTCGCAGATAACGTCGGGGCCGTACGCGCGTGAGCGGCGGCCCGGATCAGGGTTTGGGCTCGAGACTCTGGTAGGTACGCCCTGGCGGAGGTCGAGTCGAGCGTCGCCCCGATGAAGTCCAAGATCCTCGCCGGCTCGAGGTGGGACTTCTTCGGATTCACCCGTAGACCAAGGCGGGTCAGGAGTGACAACGTCATGTGGACGTCGTGGTAAAGTCTCTGTTTGCAGGACGCCACCAACAGCCAATCGTCGAGGTAAGGGAAGACCGAAGCACCCTTCGTCCGCAGGAAGGATACCACCGGGGCCATGCACTTGGTGAAGACCCTTGGGGCAGTCGAGAGTCCGAACGGCAGCACCTTGTACTGGTAACAGGTGTCGTCGACTGCGAAGCGGAGGTACCGTCTGTGCTGCGGGCGAATGGCGATATGGAAGTATGCGTCTCGGAGATCGATGGAGGCGAACCAGTCCCCTCGATGTAGGAAGGGCAGGATCGACGGTATCGTGACCATCTTGAACCTTTTGGGGCGGATGTAGTAGTTCACCCCTCTGAGGTCTAGGATCGGCCGGAGGGTACCGTCGGCTTTCGGTACCGTGAAGTACCTGGAGAAGAAGCCGGTGGTCTTGGCCTCTTGCGGGAGCTGCTCGATCGCCCCTTTCTGGAGGAGGGATTGGATCTCTTCCAGGAGGGCCGGACTCGACGGCGTGGAATAGTAAACGCCTCGAGGAGGAATTCGAGAAACTCGATGGCGTAGCCAAGACGGACGATGGAAAGCACCCAAGAGTCCGTAGTGACACACTGCCACTCCGCGAGATGTCGAGCAAGAGTCGGTCGGTCTCCGAGCGCTGATGGTAGGCTGAAGAGTGGGTATTGGTAGGTCCTGCCAGGCACGTCAAAACCAAGACTTTGTCTCGGAGGAGGACTTCTTGGACGAAGCCGGGCGTCGTCTAATCGTGCGTCTGGCCGATGAGCCAGAGGACGGTCTCGACTGTCCAGACTGGGCCGAACGCTGGAACGACGAGGTGGAAGATCGTCGCCAGGATGGGCGGAAGGTGGAGGTCCTGCGGGCTTGCGTGGCCGGCTGTAGCCCGATCTTCTTGGCGGTCAGCCTCGCCTTAACGAGATTGTCCAAAGCTTCGTCTGTGGACGAATTGAATAGGCCCTCACCGTCGAAGGGGAGATCTTCAATCCTCCTTCTGGTGTCCTCCTGGATGTCGGCCGGCCGCAGCCAAGCATGGCGGCGCAGGCCGATGGATCCCGCCATGACCCGGGAGGCAATCTCCACTGCGTGCCTGGAGGAAGCCATCTGCTGCCGAGCGATGGAGATGGCCTCGTTGAAGATCACGGAGGAGGCTTGGCGGATGTCCTCCGGTACCGCCTCCATCGCCGGTTGCAGGCGATCGAGCACCTTTTTCAGGTATGCCGCGAGGCAAGCCTGAGTGTTGGACAGCCTGATCTGCAAGGAGGCAGCGGAATAGAACCTTCTTGCATAGGCGTCCAACTTCCTGCCCTCTTTGTCCGGCGGGGTGGTGTGCTGCCTGCCGGAGCCTTTCGTCTGTGCCGACTCGACCACCACAGAGTTCGGTACAGGGTGATTAAAGAGATAACCGGCGTTATCCTTCTGCACCCTGTAGAGGTGTTCCAGACGCTGCGGTATCGGCTGAGCTGAGGCCGGCCTATCCCAGGCGGCCTTCACCAGTCTGGATACCCGGGGCAGGAGAGGCAGCGGGGCCGTAGCAGGTCGCTTCTCTTCGAAGACGGAGAAGGCTGGATCGTCGTCCTCCGGCTCCGCATCGGCGATCTTAAGGCCGAGGGTAGCAGCCATGCGGAGCAGCATCGCAGAGAACTGGTGGACGTCCTCTGGAGCAGAATCTGGGATCGGGTCCCCGAATCCCAGCGGAGGAGACTCCTGGGAGGCCGCCTCAGACACCTCTGATTCCGCACTCGAGTCGTACGACTCTGAGGTCGGTGAGTCCTCTCGCCGCTCGCTTTCCGGCTCCTTCGCAGTCGCCACAGGTGTTGCCTTCCTAGGCTTCTCTGCAGCCGGGGCGGTGGTAGTAGCAGCGTCCCGCTTGGGCTGGCTGACTACTGACTTAACCTTCTTAGTGGTGACAGGGGTAGTCTGGCAGGCTGACGTCGTCGTAGCCCGCTCAGTCACCACCGACTCCGTAGGGCGCGTCGCCGTTGCCATGACCCTAGGAGGTGGCGATATCGCCCGATACCGAGGTGAAGGCTCCCTCGCCCTGTGATATCGAGGAGAGGGAGAGCGGCTGAAGGAGCGGCGGTCCGACGGAGATCGGCTTCGGCGTCGACGGTACCGAGCCTCGTCCCCTCTAGGCGAGCGCGATTCGCGCTGTCGACGAGGTGACCGGGACCTCCGGAAGGTCTCCCAGCGACTCGGGCCACGATGGTACCGATCCCGGTACGATGGCGAATGTGACCGATAAGAGGCCGGGCGCTCTCTCCATTCAGATTCCCTCGCGTACCTGGCCACGTAGGACGCCGAGGTGTATCTGGAGGCAGACGAGCGAGGTTGTTCCTCTCTTGTCTCCCTAGGAGGCGGCGAGGCCACCGGACGCTCGGAAGAGCGGGACCGGGATCGGAAGGAGGTCGAACGCCGCTCCGGAGAAGCAGAGGGCTCTCTCTGCTGCAGGTCGGCTGACCTGCGACGGCTAGGAGGGCGGTGGCGCTCCTCCACCAGGGTTGGAGGGTTTGCCACAGGCGAGTCCGGGCGCTGTTGGGGAACGTCCTCGATCTCATCATCCGAGAGATCGACGGACTCGCCTCGCCCTTTGGAAGGCTGCTGAGTAGGAGGAGGAGTCGGAGGTTGAACGTCCCCAGCCGGGGAGCGCTTCTTCTCCTTCTTCTTCTTCTTCTTCTCCTTCTCCTTGCCCTTGCCTCCGTCCGGAGCAGGGCGCTTTTTAGCAGGCGTCTCCGTCAGGGGAGCCTCAGCCTTCCTCGCCGTCGAGGATCCTTTAGCTGACTTGGCAGCCGCCGACAGCTTCGGGATCCTCGGTAACGCCGAGATCGGCGTTTTCGCCGGTACCGAGCCCGATACCGACGAGGTGGACGGAACGGCAGCCGCCGATACCGTCGATGGCGTGGTCGTCTTCTTGTCGGCCATCTTGGAAGTGGAGGTCTCGTCTATCGCTCGCAGAGACTGTTCCCAACAATAAGACTTAAGTCTCGCGGACCGGTTGCGGAGAGTTTGGGGAGTAAAGTCCCGGCAAATTGGGCAAGTCTGGATGTTGTGGGACTCACCCAAACAGAAGAGACACTCCTTGTGGCTGTCGTTGAGGGCAACCTTGCGCCCGCAGGACACGCACTTCTTGACGAGCGCGGACATAAGACGAAGAACGCCAAACAGCGAAAATCCGAAAAGACCAAAGCCGAAGGGGGAGTCCGAAAGAGAGGTCAGAGACAGTCCAAAAGTCCGTAAAACCGTGAAAACAGCAAGCCAAGCACAAAAGTGAGAGGAACAAACCAAAGAACCTTCCGTACGCGACGGCGGACGAGAAAGAACTGAGGAGAGACCGTTGCTCGGCGGGAGGAGCATGCGCAGTACCGGCGTGGGGGAGGGGTTCCCGCCAAGCGAACAAGCTCTAGAAGTTTCCGAACGCTACCGCGCAGGCGCTAAAGCTCCTAGTGTATGAAGGCACAGAGACCACGAAGAAGAACCTATTATTACTTGTTTACAGTTAACAATGACAATGCCTGTATTATTTAAATTCTGTATTTTAAAGATACCCAAAGAGGATCACAAATTATTACTGCAAAGGAGAATTAGCACTGGCTATATCTAACCACCACCATCACCACCACCACCCCCTGTACGAAATCAAGAATAAAAGTTTTCTGCTCAGCTGGTAAATTAGAAAAGTTCACATACGAAGAAAGAAAGGTATTCTTTGTGCATAAGACAAAGCAACCACCATCATTGCTACTGCAAGCTGGCAAATTATCTCATCTGACGTTTTGTTTCTTCCAGCATACTTTTTTGATAATTCTGTTCCAGATTCAATATAGCAAAAGTTATCCAGCTGCGCTGTTTCCATTTGTTTTATATAAGCTGTTTTTATAGCAAGTGCACTAGAGATAAAAACAAAACAAAGCAAAAGAAACTGAGAATAGACTAAATTAACATTCTGTTTACTTTGGTCTTCAAGTGAAACATTTCATGGGAGATCCATAGGCTGCAAACTGGACTGACCTTTGTCCTGCTGAAATCAATGAAACTTAATCCCAAGTAAACAAGGTAAAACAAGGTGAGAATTGTACTGTTTTCACTCTCAGATCTCTCCCACGGAACTGGCACAAAGAACTGTTGGGAGGGGCTACATCCAACTCTCACTAAACAAGAAGTCCTGGGTTTTTAAGTTTAGTCAGGCACTAGAGCTCTCTGATAAGAACTGTAAATACAGTACCTCAAATCCCATGATTCCCTAGGATGTTGCCATGGCAATTAAGATTGAATCATAATGTTATAACTATGCAGTGTGGGCCCTGTTTGGCAGTCCCAGCATTCTGAGAAGCACCAGACAGCATCCATTTTAATTTCCCACAATACTGCTAGTATGCAGCTAGGTAGAAACTAGTTAGCAAGGCCAGGTCATAGTAAGTCAAGCCTTAGTGGCAGATCCTGAGATCCTGGCAATTTCCCAAGTGTGGAGACTGGCCTGAACAGAGGGAAGGGAGAAGTTATTTCCAGATTCAGTCCAGGTGCTTTGGTTACGCCATCCCCGCACCTGTCACTGGCTAACAGCCAAGTGGCGCTTTCATAAAAATTACTTATTATTTATCAGTGGAGACAGAAGAAGAAATAGAGAGGTCTCAAGTTCACAGCATGGGATGTCCAGGTCCTTAGACTGGGGTATGTGGATTTTGGTCTGCTCCTAATGGGGCAATCATTTACAGTTTCTGGTATAAGTCATGTGTGAGTGCTGACTTTTATAACACAGTTATTTTCTGTTGGGTGACTCCTTAGCTCTACTGCTGCATAATACAGAAGCAGGTAAAGATGGCAAGTATGTATACTCATAAAGACACTGACTGCCATCTTGGCTTTTGGTCATCCAGTTTCTTGTCTTTGTTTACTTAACACACAGATGAAGAGAAATCAACCAAAGAAAAAAAAAAAAAGTCCACAAAAAGACATGTCTTATTTTATGCTTTTATCCAAATAATTAGAAATGGTTTCTCAGAATACCATGGGTTAATATCTATGACTGTTTTAATCATTTACCTGACACAAAATCAATGGTCAGAGGAAAATATCAACTGGAGCTGCAAATGTTGGTTCTGATATTCCTGCACTCCCCCTTCTATGTAAGGGGACTGTAGAAGTATGGGGAGTAATAAGGAAACAATATCTTCAGACAAATGTAAGAGAGAGAGGCCTGAGATAAACAATTTAGAGACAGACACATAAGAAGGGTGGACATAAGACTAAAATCTCACCCTTTTAAAAAGAATATAGGCCCAGCCCTACCCACCTAAAATGTCAAGCCCACAAAACTATATTCAGCATTTATCAAATCTCTTTCATGTCTTAGGAGAGATGGTGGCTTGGCTAAGTATAGATTCTCTAATAGATCCCACAACCCAGAAAAGATCTATACCTGTGTTTGTGTTCTGGTCCCTCAGAAAGAAAGTTATTACTGCCATTGTTCAGCCTCTCTCCCATACTATAGCTCCTTTCTAATCTTCTTCCTTTCCTCCTAATGGAGGATGCTAATTCCCCACCACCCCCAAATTGTTGTTGTGTGCCCACCAAGACCCTCTCCCATCAGGAAATAGAAACTGTCTCAAATTAAGTCCCTGTTGCCCCCAAAGAAGAGGCTCTTAGAGAAGAAAGATAAGTGTGATGTTCATTTGGTTTCTTGCTGCTATCCAAAGTCATTCATCCCATTACAAGACATGAGTTTAGTCCAGCAGCTTGGGCTGACATTAGGGAAAGTTTGAAAAAAGAAGTTTTTGACTACCAGAATCCTCCAACTAGTATGGCCACTTATAATTGTTAATATTGAGAGTGCCCATTCTTAAATATTTTTGAACCATCTAAGAGCAGCAGCTACAATACTATCAAATTCAAAACACATGTGCAAGTGGGCAAATGTCTTGAAAGTCCAAGAAAGTCACATTTAAGTTCAGACAAGGAACTCTTAATTAATTAATTAATTACTATTGGTTGTTCTGGCTAGACTAATGAGAACTGTAGTCTAACAGTATCTGATGGGTCATAAGTTGCCCACTCTTGTTCGGGATGTTCAAGATAATTTGTCTACCACAGATTAGAAATGACACAACAAAGCCAAGGAGCACACCATGATCATTGAAAAGCTGCACATGAAATCCCAAAAAGGCAATATTGCTTCCTTTAAAAACTGAAAATCACTATTATTTTCCCCCACCCAAAACAAAAAAGGACATAAACTCAGGCAATACAAATACAAGCTGATGGTAAGAACTGCAAGTTATCTGTTCAAGGCATAAAAACAAGTATTTATTTAAATACATCAGGAGCAGGAAATCATCGAGGGAGGTGATACAACTGTTAGAAGCCAAAGGCATGAAAGGAATACTAAAGAAGAGCTGGGAGATTTCAGTGCTAAATGAACTCTTTACATCAGTTTTCATTGCAGAATATGCTAGAGAGAAATCTGTACAAACGGCAAATTAAACTTCTATCCCAACCAATGCATACACAAAGACCTAAATCCAATTCCTAGGGTTGAACTATTGAATCAATTGTTTCAGGGAGCACTTAGATAAATCCCATTGCTTCAGTCAGAGGGCTGGGACTAGCAGTTGGACCTAGGCTATTTCCACACTAGACTGTTATAGCGCTATTATCCCACTTTCAACATCCTATGGAATCTTGGGGTTTGCAGTTTCGGGAGTGGCATTTAAAGTTCTCAACTAGGGAGGTCTTTGAGCTCAGTAAACTACAAACTCCAGGATTCCACAGGATGCTGAAAGTAGAATAATAGCTCCTTAACAATGTGTACGGAAATGGCCCAAGTTTGCAGCAATTGAAGCAACCTGAGGACAAAGCAGAAAAGCAGGAGGCCGGGGGGGAAAACTGGGACATTTTAAAAGCCTCTGAAAAACTGAGACAACAGTATTAATAGAGACTGTCCCTGCTTGGGTGTGCTTGTCAGGCAGATTCCTGTTCTAGGTGGAAAGCATAACGAAGACTAGAATTTTAAAACATAAAGTAGAACACAAAAGATGGCAAATCAACATGGATTTTGCAAAGAAACATCCTGCCACATCAGCTTTGTAGCATTCTTTGAAAACGTGAATAAGCATGTAGAATAGAATGCCCTTTTATAATTAGCCTCACCAACCATTTTGGTCAAAGGCTTTAAGTAAACATAGTAGTCGAGGGCCAACACCCTACATGAGGGTAGCATAATGCGGATCTCCACATGCAGTTATACATAAACTACACTACTAAGTTACCTTTTATGTTGAACAGCAATGTTGTGCAGTGGAACCAAGAGAGCAAATGTGCAACCAAATGTGCATGCATACCCATTTGCCACATACATCCATGCACAGTGAACAAGCACACATAATGGCACCATATGCAAAACTTTGCTTCCTTCACCTTGAACTGAACGCAGGCATTCTGCATCAGACAAAATGTCCAACTGTTGCCATGCACATAAGACACCAGCAGAATTCTGGCTAAGGAATAAGAAAACATATCCTCTTATAGATCACTTTGTGGTAAAAGAAGGTTCTCCCAACTTGGTAGCATAGGCTGGAGGCACATTAACTAAGGAATATAGGAGATGCTAAGATATCTGGAAAACAGCATTCACCAGGATGGGGAAGGGTAAGCTAAGGAACAGGAAGCAGAAGTCAGAAATAAAAAGACACAATGGAGGTACAGAAGTCCCCGTGGGGATCTGTACTATCAATGGTATTGTTTAACATTTACAAATGATCTGGAGTCATGAGTTAGCAATGAAGTAGCCAAGTATGCAGATGACATGTAATTAATCAGGATGACAAAATTCAAAGCAGATTGTGTAAAAACCCCAAAGACTTCCTCCTAACTGCAAGGAAGACTAAGAAAATAGTAGATAAAATTCAGTGTAATAGCAAATGCAAAGTGAGGAACATGGGAGCAAACACATTTTGACTTGATATACAGCAAGGTGGGACTCCTTGGACCTGCAGCCTGGATGTGGCCCCCAGAACTCTTTTGCAACCCTCTCCTATTCCTTTGTCTCCCCAGACATCCTTCCATCATCCAAAGAAAAAATGTCTGGAGAAGGGAGAATTAAAGGTAATAACATAATTGACACAATATACAATTGAAATGTGTATGAAATGTATGTAAACAAAAAGCCTTTAAAAGCCTAAGACGTCTGCCCAAACATAATGACCAGTATGCTGAGGACACACTATGCTAGTGTAAAAATAACTGTGCAAGCAGTTGTACGAATATGAACCTTAGCACTACCAATCATTTCACAAGCCCACACACAGCCCTCTTTCTCATTTTTGACTTGGCGGATGGGGAGCCAATTGACAATTGTACAGCCAGCAAACTCAAGGCCATGGTGCCTGTTGCACAATCAGTTATTCATCTGTGAGATCCATTACAACTACATGAATATATATTTACACTATGCTTGATGTTTATAGATTCTTGGCCAAAACATAAATTAGTCCTGAAACTGCTAGTTTATGAAATGGGGCATTGCTCTTCATATTTGGTGCTTTAAAAATGCCACTGCCATGTGCCTTCAAGTCTTTCTGACTTATGGAAACAGAAAAATGAACCTGTCATGGGGTTTTTCTTTCAAGATTTGTTCTGAAGGGTTTTACCATTGCTTCCTCTGAGGTTGAGAGAGTGTGACCTGTCCAAGGTCATACAGTGTTTTCTGTGGCAGAGCTGGGATTTGACCTCTGGTCTCCCACAATCCAAGTCCATCATCCAAATTATGACGCCACACTGCCTGTATAACAAATAATGATTTTTATTATTGGCCAAGAAAAATGGAAGTGTGGATCTATAATATAACATAATATACAGTAATACAATAATAATAAAACATGCCAAGAGAAGCTCAACTAAAAACTAAATTCTTGTGGTAAATTTCAGCAGTGAGGTTTAGTTTGGTAGTACACAAACCTCAGTTTTCTGGTTATTCTACAGAACAGCAGGAAGATGAATAATCCCAACAATATTTACATACATTTCAGAGCATAATGGCTACTGCCAGCTATTCCCTTGCCTTGTTGGTGTTACCCACCAATATCTGCTGTTCTGGGCCTTTACGTTTAGAGGTCCCCTCCTCAGAGAGGTGGCTTGTAATCTTTGTTACATGGTCCAGCATGAAAATAAAATCACTGACTTTCCCATGAAATTAACATGTGTGTAATTTGGTCTTCACAAAGGGCATTTTATTTTTGCAAGCATTTGGATGACAACTACTTGAAACAAGATGCTGAAATAATTGAACTTTTGGTCTGATGCCAGAGGACACTCAGGAAGTTCTTAGGTGTATATATCCCAAATCAGCCAATTTATTTTGTCACATGTGGCAGAAAATCACACACACACACACCTCCCCTTCCTTTGCAGTAGGCATAGAATAATAATAATAATACAAATTAAATAAGCAACAGTGTGCAGCTTTTTCACAACAATAAAAATCTGCTGCTGGCTGTCTTACATTGCCTAATGTTAGGGCTGGCCTCATAACATTAAATAAACTATACGGACACCACACAACCACACAAAGCACACAGGTGAAAGAGCTGCAAATCTGTCAACTATTCCTTTCCTATTAATACATCAACTATGTTACAAGTTGACACCTAGAAAAGATAAGAATCTTTTTGAAAAAATAGAAATCTTTCCCTAATCCCTAAAGAGGTAAAATGGGATTTCCAAAGGTCAATGTGGCATCTACAGAAATAAAGTTCAAGATGCAAGACCAGTCTCCTCTCCCACCTCCACTCCCCAGAGGCTTTTCATATTGTCAGGTAAAATAAACTCAAAAAGTTCAGACGCTTAGAGGGGGAGTTCGCAAAGTATGGTTGATGGAATATTTAGACCAGAAAGATGAAGACAACAAAACCACAAAATCCAATGGCCAGCACAAATTATTGGTAGCACTTTTCATTTGGGGAGAAATAGGGGGCTTCACAATCCATATTTCCTCACAACTTTACAATTATACAAGACTTTGTCATTTCCATTTTACACAGCTGTACTATTGAGCAAGACATTCTTATTTCCATTGTACCTAACTCTACTGTCATGTAAGGGATTGTTACTCTCATTTTACAGACTGAACCTGAGAGATATTGACAAAGATTCTCCTCCACACTTACTCTGTGCCATGGAAGCCAGAAAGAAAAGCAAAAAGGAAATGGTACGTGACTAGCAGCACAGCAGCAGCAATGGTAAGAACACTACCAACAACAACAACAAAACATCTTCTTCTTTTTTTTATTAAAAAAAATACTTTATTGAGAGATTACACATATAACATAAATTACATCTCAACATGGGTGTATAACACTAATAACATTCCAACATACATAATTACACATGATTACACATACACCAACAAAGAGGAAAGAAGAAAAAAAAGAAAAGAAAGAAAAGAAAACAAGACTACCTAATGAAACAATATAACAATAACAAAACAATGTAACTAACCTGACAAACCCACATACATCAAATATTCAAACCCCTTGTTTACCTCCACCCCCCTGACATTGCTGATACTGATATGCTTATTTATCTGTAACTTCCTTCTAACAAAACATCTTCTGAGTGTTCAGTCTGCTACACAAAAATATACTGTTTTGTACCCAGATTCCTTTCTTCCATGTGGGGTCACCAATTCATTGCAAGGCATATTCTCCCTATTTGCCATGTGGGCAGTCACCCAGGCATCCTATGGAGGTTGTGCACAGGCACTGTCTTGCATTTGCATCACCAGCCTCTCTGTACCTACCAAGATTGGCTGTTTGTGTTTCCATAAGCTGTGCTTGAGAGCCAGTATGGTGCAGTGGTTCACGCACTGGACTACAACCCTGGAGACCAGGGTTTGATTCCCTGCTTGGCCATGAAAACCCACTGAGTGATCTTGGGTGTATCATATCCTCTCACCTTCAGAACCCCCATGATAGGTTTGCTTTACGGTCACCATAAGTCAGAAATGACTTGAAGGCACACAACAACTGCTTTAGTAGAAAGTTAGGTCCTGGCTCCTTCTGTCCAAATCCTACTCCTTGGCACACTTGATTGCACATGTATTGATGGTGTGGTTGTGCACATTGATCATCACTTCCCACTTCCTCAAGCAGCCAACCATTCACTAGAACACCTTTACATGATCAGGTGCCTAGGAGTCAATATTGAAAGCAACCATTTATTTGTAAACTATATTGCTACCTGATTTACAGGATTATTTGAGCACAACAGAAGCATGCAGACACACCAGCAGTTCTGTCCTTTAAAGGAGATCAGCTATCCCTAGTAACTGACCAAAAAAGAGAGGTTTTTTTCCATTAGTTGTATGTGCAGTTCGGTTTCTCACTAGCTGCTACACAAATAGGTGTAGTGTGCCATAGGTAGTAGCTACCAGCTATTGTAGAAAACTCTTACAGCCATTTTGTGCTTATTGAGGAAACTTCAGCTATGAGATAAAGCAGAGACTAGAGCAACAAGACACCAGAAGCTGTCAGTAATGTTTCATTAACCTTGGCTTCTTTCACACACTTCACAGTTTATGGTACAACTCTACAAAGAAGTTCTGCACACCGTCAGAACTAGTCTGCAATATCCATGGACAACCAAGTGCACTCTGCATTCATAATGTGGACAGGCAAACAGTGCCAGATTTATGCGTAAGATACATAACCTACAGTTTAGAACCAGATTATGAGGGGCTCCTAAATATAAAAAAAAAGTACTAAATTTCAAGCTTTATATAGCTGTTAGGGTAATTCACATTTTTTGCTCTTGCTTTGGAGCCTCTCAAGCATAACATGGTTTAGCGCATCAGTATGTCTTAATCTGGCCCTACAAGCAAAAGATGCTGGCCCTACAAGCAAAAGATGCCATATTTACGTAGGGTTCTCTGATTGAATGGAAGCAAATGGACACTTTCCTTACATCCTTAGAAGAAACCTCTTGGTGGAAACAGAAGAGTTATCAACTAGATTCTATGCAATGTCAAAAATGTGAACAAGCACGAGAATAGTGCTGAGTATCACAGTCTGAGGGTATAGTTGGTGTTGACTATGTAGAATGAGACATTGGAGCCAGAAGTTGCTGGGATTTTTCTGATTAACAGAGAAGATGTCATCATCTGCTACCCTCCTCATGCTCCCTTGTTCCTTCTGAGTATAGCCACAATCTCACAGTAGCTATGGTGAAAGGACTTGTCTAGAAACAACTGTCACCTTCTACGCCCTAAAAGAGGTGAGCTTTTACTGAGAAACAGGCAAATGAACAAAAGACGTTTCTTGACCCAAAAGGCTAGGCCAGAGGCCAGGTTTTATTCAGTACAAAAATACAAAAATACAGACAGCTGCAGCTGGGTGGCAATCAAGAGATCGCAACCAAACATGGAGGCCTGGCAAGGCCTTTTATCCAGGTAGACAACATACACTCCCACTTCAACATTTTCCACCAATGAGGCGGTGCCACAGGTGAGGAAGGGGCTGGGTCTGCTATGCTTATGTGAGGTATGTGACCTCCTGCCAATATGTAATGGCGGTTGGTTTCCTCCACCCACAGTATAGGTGAGGTAGTCATCATGTGACATGGCAGACATGGGAGGGGCTAGTACTTCTGTGTATGTGACCAACTTCTAGCTGATAATGGAGATTGGCTTTCCTCCACTCACACAACCTTTTTTTTTTTTTAATAGGTGAGCTATCCCTGTTATTATGAAAGTATTTTGGAAGTGGCTTGGTTCCAAAGCAGCCATTGAGACCCATTAGCTTTACCCTCGATTGCTCAATCAATCACTTTGGTTATATTCCACCTCCGCCCTCTCAAGTCAAACTCGTGGTTTACAGAATCAAAAGAAATGCAGATACAACCACATATAGCTAAAAACATATGAAAAATTAAGATTAAGATAATATGAAACTGTCTATGGAATTAAAACCATTGAACACATTAATTTGAAAGCATAGGTTAAAAACAGTACAGCACTAAAAGAGAAAAGCCATTGTACAAAACAATCAGTAGCTAAATGGCTGCTAGAATACAAAAACTTTATCTTGACTGCAGAAATCCACCCTAGCTTCTCTAGAAAAGGAGTTCCAGAAGGTAGGAGCAGCCACAGGAAAGCTGCTCTCCCCAACAAATGTGTCTACGATACTGTCATTGCGAGCAGTGCATCCCTCAGAATTTGAGTGGCCTAGTATAGGAATTTACAGTCCTTAAGATAGCCTGACCAGAGCTGTAAAGGGCTTTATAGAGCATAACCAACATCTTGAGTTGTGCCTAGAAACAGACTGCCAATCAGTTAAACTGTTGCAACCAAGGAGTTGTGTGCTATCTGTAACCAGCCCCCACTAACAATCTAGTTGCAGCTCTTTTGACCAACAGAAGTTTCCAAACCTATTCAAAGGCAGCCAGCCGCACATAGATCACATTGTTGTTTTTAGCTGCCGTCAAGACAAATTCAACTTATGGTGACCCTATGAATAGAAGACCTCCCAGTCACCCTATCAGCAACAACCCTGTTCAGGTCTTGCAGAATTAAGGTTGTGGTTTCCTTGACTGAGTCTCTCCATCTGTAACTGGGGTCTTCATTTTTTCCTACTGTATTTTACTGCACCAAGCATTACTATCTGTTCTAGTGAGTCACATCTTCTTCTGATATGTCCAAAGCACAATAGTCTCAGTTTAGTCATCTTATTTTCTAGGCAGAGTTCAGGCTTAATTTGTTGTAGAACCTATTTATTTGTCTGTTTAGCAGTCCACAATAATCATAGAACTCTTCTCCAGCATCACATTTCAAATGAGTTTTCTTTCTATTAACTTTCTTCACTGTCCAGCTTTCACAATCATGGATAGAAATTGGAAATACAATGCCGTGGACAATACTATTCAACAATATAGAACAGAATGTCAACAAGAAGGAATCCAATTTCGGCAACAGGAACTAGATCAATGCTCCCAGCCTCAACAGAATGCCCAGGCAGTCCTAGAAGAACATGCTCATCGAGGAGCCCAGGACAAGCCTCACAGGAGACGAGTTCTGGTTGTTGGGGACTCCTTGCTCAGAGGAACTGAAACGGCAATTTGCAAACCGGACAAGCTCAACTGAGAGGTCTGCTGTCTTCCTGGGGCCAGGATCAACCACATAACGGAGAGGCTAACTAGGCTGGTCAAGCCCACTGACCATAAGCCCCTCAATTTGGTTCATGTCGGAACCAATGACACTGCGAGGAGCAACTTTTACCACATCACAAAGGACTGTGAGCTTATGGGGACAAAGCTTAAGGACGTTGGTGCGCAGGTGGTCATTTCGTCTCTCCTCCCTGTTCAAGGATATGGCACATGTAGGGAAAGGGCAATAGCAGAGGTCAACAACTGACTCCGCACATGGTGCCGCCGGCAACGGTTTGGGTTTTTGGAACACGGACTGAATTTCCATGAACGTAGGCTTCTGGAGAGGGATGGGCTGCACCTCACGAAACTTGGCAGGAATGTTTTTGCAAACAGTCTCACAAGGAAGATTAAGAGGTCTTTAAACTAAGTTCCGCTGGGGAGGGAGACAATATTATTCAGGGCAAGGACTTGGCGAGCGCAGGGGGGAAAGCCCAAATGGTATTGGACAAGTAGTACAAGTGGCCAATGGCAGGAGGAGTAGAAACTATAGTACAGGACTTGCAGGAAGGGCCTGGGGACTTAAGTGTCTTTACACTAATGCACCGAGTATGGGAAACAAGCAAGATGAACTTGAACTCCTAGTACAACAAAATAAATAGGATTTGATAGGCATCACTGAGACCTGGTGGGATGAGTCTCATGACTGGAATATAGGAATAGAGGGGTATAGCCTATTTTGTAAAAATAGACCAAACAAGAAAGGAGGAGGAGGAGCCTTGTATGTCAAGGATGTTTTCACCTGTGAAGAGATCTGGGACTTAAACCCAGAAGGCCAGGTCGAGAGCATCTGGGTAAGAATTAAGGGAGCGAGAAACAATAGGGATATTCTGGTGGGGGTTTACTACAGACCTCCAACCCAGACTGAGGACTTTGATGACACCTTCCTCAATCAAATGACTGCACATTCAAAAAGGAGAGATACAGTAATAATAGGAGATTTCAATTACCCGGATATATGTTGGCAGTCAAACTCTGCCAAGACAGCAAGGTCCAGCAAGTTTCTTGCTTGTCTTGCAGACAATTTCATGGTCCAGAAGGTGGAAGAGGCCACAAGGGGATCAAATATTCTAGATCTGATCCTGACCAACAGGTATGACCTTGTTAATGAGGTAGAAGTGGTTGGATCTTTAGGGGGAAGTGACCACGCCCTATTGGAATTTGTCATTCAGTGGGAAAGAGAAGATAAGGGTAGCCAGACACTCATCTTAGATTTTTAAAAAGCAGACTTCTGTAAACTTAGGGAGCTGCTGGCTGGAATTCCGTGGTCAAGAATAGTGAAAGAGAAAGTAGTTCAGGAGGCATGGGAGTTCCTTAAAAGGGAGATACTGAAGGCACAGTCTAAAACTGTGCCAATAAGGAGGAAAAATGGAAGGCATCTGAAGAAACCAGAATGGTTGACTAAAGAACTCTCAGCTGAGCTGAGTGTTAAGAGAAACATGTATAGGAAATGGAAGAAGGGGGAAACCACCAAAGAAGATTTTAAGTAAGTAGCTAGGAGATGTAGGGAGGAGGTCAGAAAGGTTAAAGCACAGAACAAACTTAGGCTGGCCGGAAACATTAAAAACAATAAAAAGGGCTTTTTTAAATATGTCCACAGCAAAAGAAAAAAGGAGACAATAGGATCGCTGCGCAGAGAAGATGGTGAATTACTAACAGGGGGAAGAGAAAAGGCAGAACTCCTTAACACCTTCTTTGCCTCAGTTTTTTCCCAGAAGGATACAAGCACTCAACCTGGCGGTTGGGGAGCAGGTGAGGAAGCAGGGGAAATGAGGCACATAATAGGTAAAGAGGTGGTACAGGAATACCTGGCCACATTGGATGAATTCAAGTCTCCAGGGCCAGATGAATTGCATCCTAGAATATTAAAAGAGCTGGCAGAGGTCATTTCGGAACCGCTTGCTATAATCTTTCAGAAATCTTGGAGGACAGGAGAAGTTCCAGCAGACTGGAAGAAGGCAAATGTTGTCCCCATCTTCAAGAAGGGAAAGAAAGAGGACCCAAATAATTATCACCAGTCAGCCTGACATCAGTACCCGGAAAGATCCTGGAGCAGATCATTAAGCAGTCAGTTTCTAATCACTTAGAAAGCAACGCAGTAATGACGAGAAGTCAACATGGATTTCTGAAAAATAAGTCATGCCAGACTAATCTTATCTCTTTTTATGATAGAGTTACTAGCTTGATAGATGAAGGGAATGCTGTGGATGTAGCATATCTCGATTTCAGTAAGGCCTTTGACAAAGTTCCCCATGACATTCTTGCAAAGAAGCTAGTAAAATGCAGGCTGGACAGGGCTACTGTTAGTTGGATTTGTAATTGGTTGACTGACCGAACCCAAAAGGGCCAAGGCTAACAAAATGAAATTCAACAGAGAAAAGTGTAAGGTCCTACACTTAGGTAGAAGAAATGGAATACAGAAATATAGGATGGGCGACACGTGGCTGGATAGCAGTACATGTGAAAGGGATCTAGGAGTCTTAATAGACCACAAGCTGAACATGAGTCAGCAGTGTGATGCGGCAGCCAAGAAAGCCAATGCAATTCTCAGCTGCATCAATAGGAGTATGGTGTCTAGATCGAGGGAGGTACTGGTACCACTCTACTCTACTTTGGTTAGACCTCATCTTGAATACTATGTCCAGTTCTGGGCACCCCAATTCAAGAAGGACATGGTCAAGCTGGAGCAAGTCCAGAGGAGGGTGACCAAAATGGTGAGGGGCCTGGAAGCCATGCCCTATGAGGATAGACTTAGAGAGCTGGGTATGTTTAGTCTGCAGAAGAGAAGGTTAAGAGGGGACATGATAGCCATGTTTAAATATTTGAAAGGATACCATGTAGAGGAAGGAGAGGGCTTGTTTTCTGCTGCTCCAGAGACCAGGACAAGGAGCAATGGATTCAAGCTGCAGGAAAGGAGATTCCACCTGAACGTCAGGAAGAACTTCCTGACAGTCAGGGCTGTCCGGCAGTGGAATATGCTGCCTCGGAGTGTAGTGGAGTCTCCTTCCTTGGAGGTTTTTAAGCAGAGGCTGAATGGCCATCTGTCGGAAGAGCTTTGAGGGTGTTCCTGCATGGCAGGGGGTTGGACTGAATGGCCCATGTGGTCTCTTCCAACTCTACATTTCTATGATTCTATGATTCTATATTCTGACACTTGAGGATCTTGTCTAGTTCCTTCACAGCTGCCCTTCCAAGTCCTAGTCATTCTGATTAATGATTGAGCCAGGGTATGGAAAATCTTGAACTATTTCAATGTCTTCATTGTCTGCTTTAAAGTTATGTAAGTCATCTGTGGCCATTATTTTTATTTTCTTAATGTTCAGTTGTAAACCTGCCTTTGCACTTTCTTCTTTGACATTCTTCAGTAATCGTTCCAAGTCTTTGTTATTTTCTGCTAGTAGTGTAGTGTCATCTGCATATTTTAAACTGTTGATGTTCCTTCTTCCAATTTTCACACTTCCTTCCTCCCAGTCTAATCCTGCTTGTACACTGAACACACACACACACACACACACATATTTACATATACGTGTGTGTGTGTGTGTTCAGTGTACAAGTTAAACAGAGAGGGTGATAATATACAGCCTTGCCTGACCACTTCACCTGCCCAATTGGGAACCATTCCATTTCTCCATCTTCTGTCCTGACAGGAGCCTCTTGTCCTGAGTACAGGTTACACATCAGAACAATCAAATGTTGTGGCCCACCCATTTCTTGAGGAGTGATCCATGGTTTTTCATGATCTATATAACCGAAGTCTTTGTTATAATCTATAAAGCATAGGCTGATTTTCTTCTGAAATTCTTTGGTGCACTCCGTTATCCAACGTATGTTTGCAATATATCCCTAGTGCCTCATCCTTTCCTGAACCCAGCTTGGACATCTGGCATTTCTCACTCCCTAGATGGTAAAAAGTCTTTGTTGTAGAATTTTGAAAATCATTTTGTTTGCATGGGAGATGAACGCAATGGTCATGTTGAACATTCCCAATCTATGGGCCATTATTTTATTTTCCAGCTTTGTTGACAGATTTTAGTTAGCATTAGAGTGGATTCTGTCTGTGTAGCCCAAAGCAGCTCTATTGGTATGCCTGCTGTTCCTGGTGATTTAGTTCTCCCAAGTGCTCTGAGTATAACATTCACCTGAATCTGTCATCTTTTCTTCTCTTTTATATAGTTCTTTAGTATCTTTCCATTGTCTTTTTATTTCTACTTGGTCATGTAATGTATTTCTCTGCTGGTAGTATAGCATCCCCACTCTTGGTTTAAATTTTGCTTTGATTTCTCAGAACTTGTGGAAGAGATCTTTGTTCTTCCTTTTTTGGTGTCATCTTCTATTTCTCTGCATTCATTCTTATAGTAGTTCTCTTTGCCCCTGTGCCCAAGTCACTAAACAGTTGCATTCAGGGTTCTGACTCTATTTCTGTCACCTTTTTCTTCTCATCTGTCCTTAACTGCTTGAAGAATTTCATCTGCCATCCATTCTCTTTCTTTTTGGCTGCAGATGGTGTCTAATTGCATTCGTCCCTGCAGTGTCCCTGGCTTCAGTCCAGAGTTCTTCTGGCTCCTGGTCAATTAGGCTTAATCACGCAAATCTAATTTTTACATTATCTTTAAATTTGGAGGATGTTCTTCAAATTTTATTTTAGTATAGTGGTTGGTTTAGTGTTCTTCTTTAGCTTTACTTTAAGTTTTGATATTAGCAGTCCATGGTCTGTGTCACAATCAGCTCCTGGTCTTGTTTGGCAGAGAGAATGGAGCTTCTCCATCTTTTGCTTCCAATTAAGTAGTCTATTTGATTTCTATACTGACCTTCAGGTAATGTCCATCAGGTAATGTCTATGTATATAGTTGCTGCTTTGGTTGCTTGAAGAATGTGTTTGTGATGAACAATCTGTTGGCCCTACAAAAATCAGTCAGTCAATCAGTCTCTTGCTTCTTTTCTTGATCCTAGGCCAAATTTTCCTACAATCTTTGCAGAGGATTCTGTTTTCTGCATTTGCATTCCAGTCACCTAGATCACATTACCATAATCCAAACATATTATAAGTGAAGCACAATAGCCACCACCTGTTCCTAGTGAAGATGAAAATAGTTAGAACTGGTACACTGCTGTTTGCATAATTGGATTCTCCTTGGCATGTTATGCAAGAGAGAGGGAGTCATGATGAGTAATAGCATTTCAGAATTTACCACTAGACGATTTGGGGTATATATGTATACACATACACATCACATTGTGATGGCTTTCTGCACTTCAGAAATTTACCACTCCACCACTGGAGTACAGGTTATGTTAGAACCTGAAGAAACTGCCTTCTTAAACTCTCAAAATCAGATTTTTATTCCAAAAAGTAACTTTTCCCAAGCTCTGGATTTAATGGACACCAAAATGAACATAGCACCATAGTGGGTGCACTGATTTAAGGCAGAAGATGTGAGCAGCCCCCTAATGCTTCTAGTAATGTATAGGAGCCAGATGTGGAGCTGTAATATCCAGAGTGACACTAATGTGTCAATTTCACTGGAGCACAAAGCTTGCCTGATTATTATTAGAGCAATTTTATGACAGCAATTTCTGTGACATTCACTACAGGCTCAAAAGCAATTTTCATGACAGACTGAGTGCATAACACTGAGGTGTATGACATATACTAACTTGTTTATTTTCCTTTTGCTTGTGGAGGGCTGGAACCAAAGACACTGGAGAGTCCTCCCCACCTTGTTTTGGAATTTTTACAGAATGGCTTTGTGAAGCATTGAGTAAGCAGAAATAATTACATTTTCAAAGATTAAATTATAATAGCAAGAGCAAAGAGCATTCCTTTCATTGTGGCAAGCTCTGCCTGAAGCAGTTCTGCAAATTTTAGATAAACCTAGCAGACATTGGGAGGAAAAAAAATAATAATTCAGAGGTTAATCAAAATCTCTTGCATCACAGTAAAATGATCTTGCAGCTGGAACCAGAGGACTATATTTATATTTACTAACACCCATAGGTATATGTTGCAAGCAAAACAAAGGAAAATATAGTGGGATTTTCTAAAGAAGCAATTAATAGACTGGAGGCAAGGCCACTTCACATGATCTATTGAAATTTTTGCATTGTCAATCTGCACTGGTGGTAAAGAAAAAGATGATAAACATTAGGTTTCCTGACTATAAAACCTGGAAATTAGTAGCGCAATCCTATGGACGTCTATTTAGAAGTGACCCCATTGTATTAAAAGGGTCATTTATTCCCTAAGTAAGTGAGTATCAGATTGCAGCCTAGGATGTACTGCCCTAGAGGACAAAATAGAATGACGTTAGATCTCCATCTGTTCAAAAAAGACCAATGATGCAACTTCATTTATCACTTTTAAATGCCCAGACAATTGCATTCATTGTCTCCTGCTGAGGTTTCACAAAATCTGAACAGCAGATAATAGATAGAAGAAAATAATTTCTGTAAGTATCTTAGACATGATGTACACCAGGAGTGAGAGAGGTGTGCCTCATGTGTTGCATGTGCCCCCTTATTGTTGTTTCTGGAGACCCCAAGGTTGCCCATCTCTCCTCTCCCAATTTTTGAATTGTTCAAACCTACCAGAGAGTTTCCAGGGCAGAGTGGGTGACTCAGTGGGCTTCCATGGCTGAGCAGGGAATTGGACCCTGCTCTGCAGAACTGTAGTCCAACACACAAACTACTATACCACGTTCAGATTTATTTTGTGTCCTGCCTTATCCTCTTTTTTTCCCCCCATGGCATAGTAATAGGTATTGCAGTCTGGCTCTCAGGACATCTGGGCTCTTCTTGATCATTTGATCCCAGTAAAGAATTACCCTTTCTTGGCACATGTGGAAACCATGAACCACATATGTCATAGGACACGTTTTATACCTGATAATTACTATTTGCTATAACATCAAAATGTTTCCTATTACACATGCAGTTTTGAATTTTTCAATACAAGTGACTAGAAGCAGTTTAAATCCTACACTATTGCCTAACTAGGCAGGGTCAGGCCTAGTTAGTACTTGGATGGGTGATCACCAAAGAATACCGGGTACTGCAGGACATATTTTAGAGGAAAGCAATGGCAAACTATCTCTAAGTATTACTTCCCCAAGAAAACCCTATGAAATTCATGGATTCACCATAAAGTTCACAGGCAACTTGATGGCATACATGCACATACGCACAATCCCCAGTTCAAGCATTTGCCTGACCATGTTTAGGGCTAAAAGTAGGGATAGAGATGTTGGTAGTCATATAAGACCCATCCTCTCCTATGATCTGAAGAATCCAGAAATTAGGCCTCCATACACTGTAATTATCTTTAAATATAGTAATTGATACTGTTGGGTTCCTCCTCACAGGAGCTTTGTGGCTGCATTCGTATGAATCTTGTTACAGAACTTCATTAGACCTTCATGCAAAGGTTATCTTGGTGCTTGGGGACAAAGGGCAGTAGGCATAAGCGCCGTCCATATATGCATCTGCAGTTTGAACATGATTATATATTGATCTATCTATCTACCTATTTTAACCTATACTTTGATCTGGAAATCTATAGTAGGAATCTGACATAAGCCAAAGTTTTAATGATTGTCCATTACAGTCCAAGGCTGCAATGATTTTCCACTGTTTTCCAATCCCCTTACTTCAAAGAGTGCCCCACAAGTCACATTTTCCTGAAAGAAATCAGAAGAAGAAAAGTGATATGGGACTAAACGGCATACCTTCATGGCCCTCAGCAAAGATAAGGAAAATAAGCTGTCTAATTTCAGACAGAGAACAGAATTAAGAAAATGGACGCGTTTTGCAGCCAGATGAAAAGAGGAGGATAAGGATAAAACAAAAATGAAAAGGTTTGTTTTCTGAATGTACTGAAGCAAATCTTGGCCTTAGCCAACAAAGCCGATTTTGCATTGTTATCTATTCCCTGTGAGACTTAAAAGCAAAGAACATCATTGCCAAGACACTCAGAGTATAATATTTGAAATACATTCTGGTTACTGCTATAGCCTCAGGGCTAACATAGATTTCAAAGCTATGGGACTTTTGCAAGCCCATAAACATAAAAACACTGTTGGTAAGGGAACTGTGCATACACATCCACACACACACACACACACACAGAGGCATGAGTTCGGCTAACTTGCATACTGTGGAGAGTCAGAGGCCCTGAATGACAGAGTACAAATGTTTCTTATTGCAAATTTTTCTTATTGCGGCACCCCTACATACAATAGGTAATCCCATACCCTCCAACTCCCAGTTAAGCATGGATAGTTCTGATTTATCCTCTGTCACCTCACTTTTTAGCTACTTTTAAAATGTCCCAGTTTTTCTTTCCTCCTCCCACTTTCCTCCTCTATCTTCAGCGTAGTTTGCAGCCAGTTAACTCTGCAGGGGAGAAAGGAGTGGCAGATTCTTGTCCTTCCCAGTAGGCTCAGGAAAAAGGAAACTGCTGCAGCCTCTCCTAGCTCATGTGTTCCTCCTTGTTAATAGCTTCTGCCTTCTTGACCACATTGCTGTTGCTGGACCACATGCATCCCAGTTTTGATGTGTGAAATATTGGAGGGTCTTTAATCCAACTGCTGATGTGGAGCCTGAAAAGAGTGGCCTGCAGGTGTGTGAGAAGGCACAGTCTGGAATTGGGGATATTGATGAGTTTCATGGTGAAATATTCTGGAAGTGGAACTATACCTTAGCGAAGCAGGAGCTATTGCAGTTGTATTCTAGGGATCTGCTGCCATTCTGAAAGCAATGTCTGTTTATTGTGTTCAGTCTGCACAGTTAAAAATAAAACAAATATTGTAAAGGAACCACAGGTCCCCAGTATTGCCTCCCTCCAGAGGAACTAAGTCTGGCAGCCTTACAACATAAATAGAATGTCTTACTATTTAGAAGTGGCATGTGTAAAACAAAATCTGTATATATCACACTTAACATCCTGGTAGCACACTTTAGTATAATGGAACAGAATGAAGAAATAGCTCATAGAAAATTCATGTCATTTCCCTATGCAGTTCACAGTGAAAGGGGCAACTGCAACATTCTGTGCCAAGCGCAGTCAATTATTACCTTTTTCATCATTTGGATGGCAACTTTCCCACCCTTGACAGCAAAACAGTTTAGTAGGAAAAAGTGGATAGGAACGAAGGGGATTTCAATGAATTTAATAATATTTAATGGATAAATAACTTGTAATTAAATCCAGCTAATATTAAGCTGTTTTACACACATGTAGCTAATCATTTTGTATGTTAACTTTTTTTAAAAAAAAATCCACAATTCACCCTCAAAGTAAACAAAATAATGCAGCTCTTAAATATTTGACCAAATTGGAATATGGATGCCTACTGTCTTTGAACAAGGTTTTGAGCTGGCCTCTCTGGGGAACAGTCAAATGTTGTCTTTCCTCAACAAGACTCATCCGTGCAACAACTGGTTAAAAAAAAGAGAGAAGTGAGTTCTGAACAGTCCTTCTGACAAAGAGAAGGATACAGCCCACCACACTTCTTGGCCTGCTTCCTAGAGCAAGAGATCACCTTGCTGCATGGGAAGGCCAGCTGGTAGCTTCCAGGTCAAATGAGAGTGCTGAATCCTCTCCAGAAAGGCTAAACTTTCTGGCTAAAGTTTCAAGGAGCAAGGTGGGCCTTATCAGCAGCTTGGAAGGTGGTGTTAACATTCTAGCTAAACTGTGGAGTGGATTCACTGCCCCAATGACATAGGAGTCACCAACTGCAGCTGGCTGTCCATAAGTTCACAAGCAATTGTAATCTGTGATGATAAAGGAAAGGGAAAAGAGCCTCCCATTCCTCTAACAGTAAAACAGCTGCTCAATGGATGATATATAAGGGAAGCAGCAGAATGATAGAAGCCACAGAGGCATCCAACAATCAATTGCATGTTGCACTTCTTATGAATCTTTTCCTCTGAGAGCCTGGATAATAATGTATTATTGATTTGATTTGATTTATATCCCACTTTTCTTCCAAATGGATTCAAGATGGCTTCCAATATAAATTAAAACAGAGTATCTAAAGCAGTATGGAATGCAAAATTTTAAAAAGCATTAAACTACACATCCAACTAAAACACTACTTTTAAGACATTAAGAATTAAGACAATTGAAATACTTAAAATAGACATGACTTACCATAGGATAAAATAAAAAATAATTAAAAAAATAGACATGACTTACTCAAAACTGCACCATGGCTGACTAGGGTGGCATGAGGTATCTAAAGCCACCAAGAAGTCTCTCTTCTGTGTCTTCAACCAAGAAGCCTGGAAGGGAGGAGAGAAAGCTCTCCCAAAGACTGTAAGACTCCAGCAGGTCTCATATAGGAAAAAAGAGCTTTCCAATAGTCTGCACCTAAGCCATCTCAGGCTTTATAGGTCAAAACCAGCATTTTGAGTTGTGCCTAGAAACCATCAGCCAGTGAAGCTATATGTTCACTATAACCAGCCCCAGTAACATAGAGCCTCTAAACAGTGTTTGGATGTAAACTTGAAGACAAAGAGTAAAGTGCATCTTGGACTCTATAGAACGGTAGTTCTTAACCTGGGGTCTGATGACCCTTGCAGGGCCATGATCTCATCACAGGGGGTCCATGAAGGCTTGAAGAAATGTTATGAGCTTTTACTGGAAGGAAGGAAGGAAGGAAGGAAGGAAGGAAGGAAGGAAGGAAGGAAGGAAGGAAGGAAGGAAGGAAGGAAGGAAGGAGGAGGGAGGGAGGGAGGGAGGGGGGCGAGGCGGGCAGGCAGGCAGGCATTGATCTCAAAGAGCAAGAGTTTTTTGCCGGTGATAGACATCACTTGTACAAAGTTTCATTGCGGTATCTCAAAACTGACACCAAAAAATGTACTCCACCTTTACTACTTCTTCATACAATGAGAACATGCAGGTGAATGATGCTGAGAGAAAGCACATGATATTTCTTCCTACACACATACAGCCAGAAGCCACCTTGAGTTAATTCTTGGTGTTCCATGGCAACACAAGATATTTACAGGGGGTTGGTGGTAAAGAAAAGGTTAAGAACCACTGGTATAGAGGAAAGACAGGAACAAATACAGTTGAGTGTTGTGACATTGTAGTGGGTCAGTATTTGGGTCAGTCACCATTTCTCAGTCTAACTGTTCCCTCAGCATTGTTGTCAGGCTAAAATGATGGGCAAGGAGAATCATGTGGACAGTTATGAGTCTCTTTAAAGAAAGGTAGGATACAAATGCAATAAGTAAGTGAAGACTAATAAATAATAAATAGCCCATTCTGGCCTGCAATTGAGCTGGCATGGACATTGAACATCAATGAGGATAGAAGATGGGCATGCTCCTTCTCCTTCTTCCCTCAGGAAAGAATGCAGCAGGCACATCTTTTCCTCAATACCTGATGATGACTTTGGCCTCTGGCTGGTGTCAGCATTTCGCACGACCTTTCCTCTGGGTCCCTCCTGAGCAGTAGAAGAGCTCAAAGTGCTATATATGTGGAGGTGTTCATCAGCTGCCTGGACTGAATTTACACTGACACCATTTGGGCTGTGCAATTAATCAAAGAACAAAGGAGCTACTGCACAGCTGCTATGGAAATCTATTCTGTTCCATTTACTTTGCCTTGTGACTATTTTTATTACGAACAATATCCCCTTTGAGAGCTCCTCCACCTAACCCAGCAAACACTAGCAACATTCTGCTTGTAGGAAAAATTTGAGAGGGCTGATGGTTTTGGTTTGTAATGACAGAGGACTAAGGCCTCTTCCACAGTTTACCAGATCTCGGCTGCATCTTGCAGGGATCTCAGTAGAGCCTCTCCCGGGAGGGGAGTGCGACAGGAGCACTTCCCTCTGCACTGGCTGCTTCCATGAATGGAGGAAGCATGATGGCAATGCCTCTTCCTTTCGCAGCACAGCTGGACACTGTCCCAGGTTGTGCTGGGGCAGGAATTGCTGCCATCGCACTTCCAGGACCTCCACACTTAAGCGGGAGGGCTGCACAATCTCTAGTCATTGATGAGTAAAACTAGTCAATGATTTGTGGTGTAATTGCACCGCCTGGGAATGGGAGAATGACAGGACCTGGACAATGTCGTGCATAAACGTCATCTGGGACCAGTCCTTCTCCTGTCCCCAGTGCAGGATGACAACATCCTGTGGAAATGGCCTAACAGTGATGTTATATGCTCCAGAGTTGCTGGGCCAGCTGCATTATTGAATGAACCCATAATCTTGTTGAGAGCTGGGTGTGCATCCTGTTCCAATGCAAACATCTGTGTTTTGTGCCACTGGACCATGAACTTAGAATAAATGGTGTAAGTGGTATATGCATATGTGCATGTGCACCTGTGTGAGTTCAGTAAAATTACTGCAGTTTGTTTTTGCCTGAACCTCCTGGAAAGGGTAACTTAACTGAGTGCGAGCTACTTTTGTACTTCTAACCTACGGCCTTTCTGCCCTACACTGTTATAGTGCTATTATTCCACTTTCCACTTATTCCCTCCTTAAACTATAAACCCCAGGATTCCATGGGATGTTGAAAGTGGAATAATACCACTATAACAGTGTAGTGTGGAAAGGCCCCTAGTCTGCAACAGTTGAAGTAAGCTGAAGACAAAGAGGGGAAAGTGAGAGGAGGAAAGAGAATTGGACATTTTAAAAGCAGCTAAAAATTGGGCTGACTGAGGAGTAATCAGAACTCTCCCTGGGTTAGAGGGGATGGGATTGCCTATTGTGGGGAAGGAGAGGGTTGGATTACCAATTGTGGAGTGATTAACAGAAGATCAGTGGGGCTGTCCCTGCCAAATTAGGACAATTAGAATGTATGCAGTGTTGGATTTGGTACAGAATTTGATAATGCCTGAGTTGGTAAACTCCCAAATAGAAAGACATGTATAATCAGAGTTGGCAAAGCCAGTATGTATCTCATGGAGGGGTAGCTGTTGGGATATAAGAGGTTGCATTGATTGCCCACCTGAGAACCCTGGAGGGACAATTTCCTCACAGTTGTTTTTTACCCTAATGTCCCAACTCTCCCAAAAATTGTTTTTTACCCTAATGTGCTTATCAGCCTCTGTGCCATTTTAGGTCTAGGAGAAATTTTAAAAAAAAATAATCAGGAAGTGAGTTATTAGTGAATTTCTGCATCACTTGAAAACAGAAAAAGTCTAAAGCAGCCTGAGTGGAACAAAAACATGGTGAAATCCCCACACCCCCAGGTGCATTTGGGGGCAAAAAAAAATCTCATTTTTTTCCAGAGGAAATGGGATCTTTAAATCCCTGGGAGCCATAAAATGCTTCAAGGGCTATTTCCACATGTACTTTACCCCTGTAGTAACTGAATGGAGTTGGTTGTGCATTGTGATTGGAGGACATGAAGTACTAACCTTCTTTAGGACAAGGCATCTGTAAAAACTAAAAGTGTAGATCAACCAATAGGTGTGGTTTGAACCTTGATTCCAAAATTCAGGAAACAGCAGCATCCTGATCAGTCAGATTTGAAGACTGCTTCCTTAAGCTCAGGTCTTTATTGAACTTTCAGTTTGGAAAATCAAAATTGTGTCTCCCATTGACTATAATTGGAAATCTACAAATTACTAAATTCCAAATTTGGCTTGTTGGGATCAGATAAAATGCATAGACATAGTAGCCTATTAAAAGGGGGATTATGCCTGCCATAATTCAGACAACTAAATGTAAGGTGTTTTGTGCTGTTTATCTTTAGTTTTTGCTGGTTTCCTTAAGGGAGCTGCTGGCACTTTTCTTAAAAAATAGAACAGGATGAACTATCCAAGTACAGATGCTGCTGCAGAGGGGATTATACCTGCCAAGTTTCAGAAAAATGGATATAGAAAGTTTTGTGCAAAAGCAGTCTTTACATTTAGAGGGCTTCCAAGAAAGGATGTGATCATTCTCCTACTTTGTGTGTGTGCATATGTGTATGTAATTTTCATAAAAATTACCTGCAATGCAGCGCTGTCCTGAGGCAAGAAATCTCCAAAAATTTCAGAAGATAGATAAGAGGACTAAGGAGTAATCTTGAACAGAAGGCAAGTTAACACTTCTGTTTTCTGTTCACAGAAGTACAATCTGTCAGGGATGGATGTGGAGCAGTGTCCTTCTCATTTAAGTGATTCTGAGAGTCATAGTAAAAAATTATTATTATTATTATTATTATTATTATTATTATTATTATTATTATTATTATTATTATTATTATTAGTTCTAGGGAAGGCTATGTAGCCATGAAGAAGGTCCCAGGTTCAGTTCCTAACATCTCCCATTGATTTGCCTGAAGAAGGTCCCAGTTCAGTCCCTAACATCTGATTTGCTAACAGGTGATGAGAAAGGCTTCTTATTTCCCTGATACCATAGACAACTGCTGTAGAATAGACTAAACGTAGAGTAGGCTAAATGAGCCAATACTCTAACATGGGATGAGGCAGCTGCCTACAACTTCCTGTGGCCACATGGAGAGAGTTTTACAAATACCATGGACTGCTAAAAAGGCAAATAAATAGGTACTAGAGAAAATCAGGCTGGAACTCTCACTGGAAGCCAAGATAACTGAGGCTGTTGTACTTTGGACATATCATGAATCTTTGCAAAAGATTATAATGCTCAGTAAATTGGAAGGCAGTAAGAAAAGAGGAAAGATGCATTAAAGGCAGATTGACCTGCAATGGCCTTCAGTTTACAAGATTTTACCAGGGTGCTTGATGACTTGGGCTCCTGGAGGTCTCTCAGTAATAGGTGTGCCACAATTGAAAGTTAATATGACAGCAGACAACAACAGCACACAAAACTACTTCACTTCACTTCCCAGCCACTCCAGTTCCGTGGCGGAGATTCAAATACTGGCAACTAGCTAGTGGCTTCAGGGAGGGCTTTTCTAGCAGGCTGAAACCCTTCCTGTTCACTCTACAGGAAGAGTGCTGGAAAGTGCTGGAACCCCATCATTAGAAGTATACATTGGGGAGGGCAAGAGTCCAGCATGTTTGTGGTACTTCTCACCTCTCCAAGGATCCTGTCCACATCCTCGGAAAGCACAAATTGAAATATAGCTAGTAACAGGGGACTGACGTACTCTTTCTCAGTTACAGCATCCATGATCCAAAGAGCATCAGCATAGATCAGAGTGATTTTTGTCCTGCACATTCACAATAGACACTTCCCACTTGAGTTGGTCTGTGAGATGCAATGGAGCAGGCCTTCCATTGGCCAATACCTTGTCTGCCATCAATGCTCTAATCTTTGTCTCACTCATTTCATGCCACCACCAGTTCCCTAGTAAACCAAGGAGCTAGCCTGGCTCCATTCTGTGGGGATGGACACCAAGAAACAATTGTGTCCACCTTCCCATTCCAAAGGTCAGCTGTGTCATCAACAGAATCATCAGATAGAACACAGGAGCCCCCTTAGCAAACCATTTGGATCTATCAGCCTCATAGGCAAGACTTTGTCAGACCCCAACGAATTCCTGTAAATTAGTGATTGGCCACCATTTATTATTACATTTATATACCATAGTTCCTTTAATTCCTTAAGGTGGTAGATAAATCTTTTCTTTCTCCTTTAACTTCACAATAACCCTATGATCAGACTAGCCCTACTGACCAGCAACTTAGCCCTAGTGATAAGTTTCATGCACAGTGGAGCCTTGAACTGGGATTTCCTTTCCTTTCATAGTACAGAATTACAGTAGTATGGTTTCCCTTTAATTGCCAGGGCAATATCCTATGGAATTCTGGTGTTTCTAGTTTAGTGATGCAATAAAGGAGCTCTCTGGCTCAGAATTCTAAACACCCCTCTCTAAACTGCAAATCTCAGGCTTTCACAGGATACAGCTATGGCAGTTCAAAGGGAATCATAATGGTATAATTGTGTAGTGTGAAAGGTCCCAACATCCTAACCACTGCACCACACTGTCTCCCCAACAGCACACTAGCTATCCATGAAATATTTGCCCTAGAATTCAATTTCATTATTATAAATAACACATTATTTTTTAAAAGAAAAGGACATCTAGTTAAAATAGGTTTTATGTTTGCATCGTAGACTGCACTGGATGCAAAGCCATTGAAATCTCATGTGTGAGAGCACAGTAAAGTTTTTCCTACTTCCAGTTCAAGTCAACAGAACTTACTTCTGAGTAAGCTTGCTAAGGATCTTGTTGGATGTTACCTCAGGTACTTGGCAGTCTAATCACAAAATTTTACACACTATAAATGTATGACATTTTGATCACCAAGAGTTAGAGTAATAGATGGTTGTAATGAATGCTATTAAACTCATCGCCATTTGCACGCGATTAAACCTTATTCAATAAGGTTATGAACTTCTGTTCTCCAATGTGCCCATTAAAGGTTATTTCATGGGTTTGCTTTCAGGACAAGAGCTGAGAAGGAGTTCAGTAACAAAGTGATCACATCACAAGTGTCCTCATTTAAAGATGGCCATTTGTTCTAAACAGTGACCCTTGTGTCCCCTTCAAGTTCATCTGGCAACTTAAATATGTTAATTATATGGGCTACCTGCTATTACTGTGCCTCAAAGCAGAGCCTACTGTATCAGGAGAGCAAAGGACTTGGATTTGATTGCTGTGGGTTTTTAAAGGTTGGCAAACATGTTAAAAGTATTGTGGATACTAACTGTCTATCCTGAGATGCCATGAGATGTCCACTTTGTCATTTGAGCTCCTCTACACAATTCTATAACTATATATATAAAAAAAGCAGGACTCAGTCTTAATCATTAGCAATACACACAAATCAGTGGATATTTTCAGCAATATTCCCATGGGCGGCTGTACCTCACTGGGGATAAGCAATGTGGAAAGATGGAGGATATTATTAGTAAACTGGTGGGACCTACAACAAAATGTTGCAATGTGAGATGCCTCCCCAGATTTCCTTCTCCATTTCTGTTTCTCTCTAGGTAGACATTTGTGCCCAATCCAAGATATATTTTAAAAGTGTGTGTGTGTGTCTGTGCCCATAGGGGCTTTTGCTTCCATTCTTGGGAACTTTTTAAAATAAGTTTTCAGTGCAAACTTGGAAATTATCTATCTAGACAATGAGAAAGTTCTGTCTACCCTTTTTATCCTGATATATTTGTACTCTTTATCCAGTAAGTTCATGATTACTCCTCTCTTTAACCTAACAATTACAACAACCTGCTTTTCATCTTTTCTCCCCCAGTCACCTATTCCATTCCTCTTCCTCAATAATTGCCAGCTCTCCCCCTCCACCCCATCTGTGGAGGGGGCCAGGCCTGCTTTTCCAGGTCTCAGACTAGAGGTGGCAGCTCCCTTCCAAGCCTGCAGTAGCATCCTGCCACCCTCCTTTATACAACCCTTGCTTTCCCCTCTTAAATCCACCACCTTAATGGAGAAGACACAAAACCTCTCTGGTCTTATTCAAAAAGATTTAATAATCTATGGTAGCATTTTTCTGTAAAATTAAAACTGATGCAAAAGTACTCTGCTAAATCAGAAATTATAAAAATAAAATGTAATCTTTATTAAAATAACAAACAGGGAAAAGGTAGTGGGTGCTAACAGTATATTCAGGCAAAATAGAAATTCTAAAAGTATTTAATCTGTTTCTTCAGCTGGTTCAGAGCTTTTCTACACACCCAGGCCTTTGGCTTCCTTTTCTGCTCAAAGGCTAAATTCCCAGATTGAGGTCATCCCTTCTGACCAACCAAAATAGATTGGCTTCTTTTCTGTCTCTCACTAGACTCCTGAGAAGATAATCCCACTTATTCAAACAACGTCCCTTGGCTGACTGAAAAGCTCTCACTTAAAACTCTATCTACAAATGACTCTAAAGCAAGGTCCAAAAATGCAAGTCATTCCTTTATATACAGCTCTTCCTCAGAAAGCTCAGCCTCTCCCACTCACCAATGGGCTGGGTTTCTCTCTTATCCAGAGCCACTTGGATTACATGGCAACCTGTTGCCAGGGCTGCCCTGTCACTCAGGCTAGCCACATCCCCAGGCTCCATCACACCATCTATTAATATTCTGTATCACTGAGTTATCATTGACTTATTTCTCTTTGGAGCTTGGCACCTGAACTTGGTTTGTGCACTGGGGAAATAGTTTTTACCTCCCCTGGTGGACCTAGCAGAAAATCTCACGCAATTAACATCCATCAGGGAGAGACCACTCCCAGCCAGTTCTGAGTGGCTGCCATTTCCACTCCTGCACAGAAGCTCATGAAAACTAAGCGAGCAACACAGAAGAAATGCTCCCCCAAGGTGGACTCCCACCACCACCACTGCTCCAAGGCACTGTAGAATGAAAACAGGACCGTGGGCAAGTCCATATCAAGCTTTTTGTACTGTTTCCACATAACAGCTTTTTTCCTCTTCAGATGATTTGTGCAACAACCCTATGGTCAGAATCTGTAAATATCTGGATTACCACCACCCCTGCAATCTGGTGATACCTCTTTATATGCCTTTGGTTATATTTGCCTGAGCACCACAAAATATGAATCTGTAGCAGCAAGAATAATCTAGAAGACTCTCTGTATCTCACACTAATATTCTGAAAGCTAAGTACAAAGCCAAAACATACTTGTTTACATTGCTCTCCTTCTGAAAATCAAACCACTCTACATAAGCGTGTGTGCACAGACACACACGCACACACATCTTTTCTAGGTCATCCTCATGTGCTCTTTCTCACTCTCGCTCTTCATTTTCTAGTTTTTTCAGGCACAGACTATTGTACAAATGTGTGCTACCTTCTGTTTCTCCTTCCTAGGATAAATTACAGCTTGATAAAAAGAAGAAGTTTGCTCTCTAGTGGCTGAATTAAAAATGGGCCTGGAAAATAATTCATAAAGTGAAAGTGATCTAATTTACTTTTTTAAAATTACTGTAATCCATAACTTTGCCTTACCAAGGATCCAATTCTCTGTTCTTCCTTCCTTTGTAAATCTCAAAATTGCTCAAAGCCTGGGGATTATCTGATTGTTATAAATTATTTTTAAAAGGAAAAAAAAAAAGAACTGAAACAAGCAACAGTGAAATTTAGAAGCAAAGACAATTGCTTCTCACAGTGGCCTTTCATCTCAATTATGCCAGGGCTAGTCCCTCAGCCTCACATTGAGGCTGCTCCTTCAAATAGTACCATAGCAGGGACTTCCCTAGACATTTTGCTGTCTGAGGCAGAGGACGATATGGCACCCACTTTGCTGTGTGCCATGTACAGAAACAGACCGGCATGATTTTCAGTTTGTTGTTCTCCTACAGCAGTTCTCAAACTATGAACTGGAATCCTTCTTTGGAGCCCTGGTGGTGCAGTGGTTAAATGCCAGTACTGCAAGCCACAAGGTTGTGAGTTCGATCCTGCTGGGCTCCAAGGTTGACTCAGCCTTCCATCCTTCCACAGGTTGGTAAAATGAGTACCCAGCTTGTTGGGGGCATGTATAGAAACACATGCTATTTGTAAGTTGTTTGCCGCCTCGATCCATATGGAGAGACGGGATACAAATAAATAAATAAATAAATAAAATAATGGGACACCTGACGGGGTAGGAGAATAGGGTTCCCGGAAAAGACTAGAATCCTGTAGAAGGGGGAAACTTCCTGTCTCTATAGTCAATGTCCTAAATGACCTGAATGCCCTTTGGCAGAGATGTGAGCCACACTGAGCCATAATATTTGTGAAGATGGGAACTCAGAAACAGCAGTTCATTTATTCTAATGATAATTTTTAAAATAATCTTGGTTATTACCATTATATCCCACCACACGTAAAAAAAAAAAAAAACCCTCAGGGCTGTCTATGTGGTTCTCCCTTCATCTCATAGTATCTTCACAACAATTCTATGAGGTAAAGTTAGGCTGGGAGAGAGAAGCCAGACCAGTTTCCCAGTGAGTACCATGGCTGAGTAGGGATTTGAACTCTGTTCTTGTATCTCCCAGACCAACACTCAAACCACTGTACTCCCCCAGCTCTGTTTCCTGTGTGTTGACTTAAGCAAAGGTAGTGGGTGGCTTTCATGTCAATGGGTGGTGAATCAGTTCTAGACCTTAGTCTGAACTATAAAGGAGCTAGGCATGGAGTAATGAGATTCAGTTAAGAGTAACGCCTAGGATGGATTCCCTGCTCGACTAACATGGAAGCTATCAAGGAACTTCCTCTAACACCAGGGCTGGATTAATATCAAAATCTGTAGACTTCACATGCAATAATAAGCAGAGTGGTACTCCATGGGAGAATCTTCATATGGAGGGCCATGGAATTGATTATGGATGTTAGATGGGAAGATGGGGTAACAGAGCAATGGGAAATGAGTACTCCAGCTTTTGTTAGATTGGAGGCTCAATGAGTCCTAGCAACCACAGCCAAGGGTGAGGGGTGATGGGAACTGCAGTCCAATAAAAGTTGGATAGCCACACATTCCATAAGCCGAAGGCAGAATAAATTGAGAAGAGAGAAAAGCTTCCAAACCTCAGAGAAACAGTCAACTAAGCCAATGTCAGAAAAAGTCCACAGAGACCAAAAAGGCATGTGGTGGTATAGTCATCCATGTGATCATACCATTTGAAAACGCACATTTTGGGGGAAAGTTTCCTCATGTCAAAAAATAGAATGCTTACCTGACAGGAAGAAGGATGAATTCTAGGACAGTCTTAGCAGACGTGTGGGAAGCAGTGACATTAGACTTCAGCAGAACCTGGCTACATTTCTGAGTGATAATGTAGTAGTTTCTCAGAGAATTACAGAAGGACTTGTTCCCACCATCACCCATTAAACTTCGGGACTATGAAGAGGCTGGTTCTGGTAAATAAACAATTATGCACATTTAACCAAAGTGGAAAATTCTCAGAGCTAAGCCACAGTCTGTATTAAACATAAAATACAAAACTGACCTTCCCTTTCTTCTTTGCTTACACGTAAGTGCACAGGGCCACATTCTTGTTTAGGACCACTATGATAGGTAGAGCAGTTACAAACGGGTATTACCATCTTGTCTGTGTTACCCAAGTTCTCCATGAGATCAAAGCAGCTTGCTAAATTCCCTTTCATGAGAGAACCACCAACTTTGTGCGATGTCCTTCCATGTACTGTATGAATATGAACAATATGATGAACATGAAATCCTATTTGGCTTATATCCCTAATTTTTTTTTCTGGCATCAAAAGATACCAGAAGAGGAGGGATGTGGACAAGAGCATTCCAGGTTTGAATAGGGGGCAATCATTTATTCAATTTCCAAGGAATGTGTTTACTAGAAGTCTTCATTCTCAGTAGACATGTATAGAGACACAGCATTGTGTGGTGGTTTGAGTGTTCCAATCTTGGAAACTGGGGTTCAAATTACCCACTCAGCTATGGAACCCCACTGGGCGACCTTGGGCACGTCACACAGTCTCAGCCCCCAGAACACCTCATGATAGGTTCACCTTAGAGTTGCCATAAGTTGGAAATGACTTGAAGGCACACAACAATTACAAGAAGACATATATAGGTTCTGTTGTTAAGCAATAAACTACTGAGGTACAATCTCTGCATGGAAATGCTATTCTGTAAAGAAATTTTCCCTGTAAACAAATCCCATCTGATCTTGGAAGCTAAGAAGGGTCAGCTTTGGTTAGTACTTGGATGGAAGATCACAAATGAATGCCAAGTGCCATAGGCTATATTTCAGAGGAAGTCACCTGTGAGTATTGCTTGCCTAAGAAAACCCCATGGAATTCATGAGGTTGCCATAAGTCAAAAGGTGGATTGAAAGCACATACACACATATGTCACATTTTCAGCAATGAAAATTCCTTGCGGTAGCAGGACTCAGAGAGGTTGTACATTGAGAAGGTTCCCATATTTAAAGATTTACAAACAAAAGGAGGTTACTGCAATTATAGAGCCCTCCCAGCTCTATCAGAGTCCTGCTTCATCATTACAAAGCAGAATCTGTAAGTGCAGAATGGATTGTTTTGACCAAATCTTTATGTTATCAGAGAACAGAAAGGAATTGTTCCTACGACTGAATTGGCTTGCAGCTCTAGCAGCTTTTGACCTTTTCATGTAGAATACAGCTCTGATGTACTTGCAACATCTCTTGGATGTGTTTTGCTTATTCTTTGTCCTTCAAACATGCACATTGGCCACAGTCCAACACCCCCTCAGTGTAATGTAAATATCCGCTTGCAGAGATATGCTATGCTACACAACCTTCATGCAGAATAATAATATTGTGTGACACATGTTAAAGAATGGGTCAGTGTACATGCACAACATTGCTTCTGTCAATAGAAATGTCCATTGTGCAACAGTGAATAATTCCCCTGCACACATAGCACAATTTTCATATTCTTATATCAGCAACAGGATGCTATCCAGTCTCTGCCTCCCCTCCATCATGTGGACATACCTGCACACAACTTAATGTTACTCCTCTTGGATCTTTGTGATCGTTGGTGGTACCATGCCATAATCTGGTCAATGGCTTCCATCATAATCTGTCAATGTTAGGCACAGAGTTTCTAGGGCACTGTGCTAGAAACTCACGTATTCGTCTCATACAGCTCCAAAAATCTTGTGGAGATTTACAATTTCATAATAGCGGAGATGCATTGCAAAGGCCATCCTGCCAGCTAAAATTGGCTCAGATAGGATTGCACATGGGCCAATTCAGTGTTCGAAACAGGATAACAAACATCTGGTAAAAATAAAACCCGGTGTCTTATTTTGTTTGTTCAGTGTTGCTTTTCTGCAAACTGCTTTAAGATGGTAGGTGGGGAGTTACACAGAAGAGGGTATCTATTAGAGGGTGCACTCTGTACATGCTCAGAGCCACTCTCTGTTTTTAAAATCAGGAGCCTTTTTCTCTCACAACACAATTATGTTCTGTACTTGCTCAGTTGCATGCACTCCTGAAGTACTAACTTTTTAACAAATTGACAGTCCTACTTGATAACTCAAATCATGAAGCCCCAAAGAGTTACCTTAGGAGAAAAACAACATAAAACTGAAAGTCAAGCATGATGTACAGAAAGTGGGAAAGTGGAGGCAAGGGAATTACTGAGGGCTACCTACATTGTGAAGGGCTGGTGTTTTTAATAGGCTCTCCTTCCACTATTAGAGATAAGGTCAGTTGCAGACCATTCTTTTACTACTTCTAGTTTATTGCTTTTGATTACAACAGGTATTACAAGATTAGAGGAGTTCGAAAACAAGGCAGATGGTGTAATGAGGGTGAGTGGAGGTGCAGCAAAGAGGCTGAGGTTTAATATTAACAATTAGGGAGGGGGTTACAAAGTATCAAAGAAGTCTGACCGCACATCCCCTATTCCTTCACCTTTTCAGTTATCTTTAGATGGGAAGCTTTGTTAACAATAAACTGCAAACATACAGAACAGAATCATGCTAGTCGGGTTGTAAAAATCCTCTTTGTAACACTTATTACCACATTTGTTATCCTCAAACTGCAAACTCTGTTTGAATTAAAAGGATGTGTTTCTTTTTCAAGCAAAGTATGGAGCGGCTAGGCAGAAGACCTGAACCTTGAGGCAGCATTAAGACCATTTTCTCTGTTGGCGGTGCTGATATCATGGGGATTCTAGTCTATTATAGCTGGAGAGCTAACAGTTAGAAAAACTTGCCTTAACATTTTGAGTTTTTGGCTTTGGACACCAGATTGGAGAAGGCTGCATGAAAGTATTTGTGGTTGTTACGTGCCTTCAAGTTGACTTCAACTTATGGTGAACTTATCATGGGGTTTTCTTGGCAGGATTTATTTGGAAGAGGCTTTGCCATTGCCTTTCCCTGAGGATGAGAGAATGTGACTTGCCCAGGGTCACTTCTATTCCAGTACTTAAAACTACTGTACTACCCTGACTCTCACACATTCTCCAATGTTACATGCATAGACGTTATGAACAAGTGTTCATATATTCTCTGCCAGCTGCAGCACCTACATTCCTCAACAGTCTGCCTTGAACTGAGCAAAAAAACAAATCAGTCCTATCCTGTTCTGTCAGTTAAAATTATAGTAGAAGTCATTGTTGTCCTACACAGTGCACCCTCTGTATATGTGGGAGTTCTGTTTCAAGAGCCCTTGCCTAAAACAAAAACACGAATGCCCTGTCCCATTATCGTCAAAGGATGCAACATGCACACACCCATGCTAGTGCAGGTATGTGCCCGGTGCACCCATTGATGACAGCTGGACACAGGGCTTCAAGTGACCTTGCATTTGTGTGTGCAGAGGTCACACCAGCAGAGAGCACACTGGAATTTGTGATCAATGGTACAGAACCACTCTTACCAGTGCACTCTTAGCCAGGCTTCATTTTGCATTATATAAGAGGTAGCAGATTAGTTTTTTTAAAAAATTGTTAATTTGTTACACTAAAATGGAACACCCTAAAGACTAACAAATTTGTTGTGGATTTAGTCTTTATTAGAGTCTCATCAGCAGATGAATCTAATAACATGGGTTATAGTCCTTGAAAGTTTATAGCATGATAACTTTTTAGTCTTCAAGATAACACAAGATTTTTTTTTCATTACAGTCATCCCTCCACATTCACTAGGGTTAGGGGCAGAGGACCCCGTGAAAGTGGAAAAACCGTGAATAACTCTAGGCCCTCTCAAACCATATTTAACACAAAAAAAAGTATGATCACCATATTCAACCCACCATGGATTCCTTTGAGGCATCAGGGTTCCTTCACAAGGCGGAAGTGGGTGGCTGGTGGGACTTACTGCCACCTCCACTGTTGTCCCACATCATTTTTAATAGGGATTTACAAGCCTCGTTCACAGTTTCTCAGTCTCACAAGGCTTTCAGTCCCTATTAAAAATGGCACAGGGCAGCAGCAGAGCTGATAGCAAATAATCCATGAATAATGAAATCTGCAAAAGTGGAACCCGCAAATGTGGAGGGCTGACTGTATTATTAAAAGGTAGTTATTATTAATACATTTATTTCTAGAGTGTCTCTAATTGCGCAGTTACATCTGTGACACCACTTTAGCTATCATGGGTCTAGCCTATGGAACCTCAGGATTTATAGTTTGATGAGGTCCTTAGTATTCCGTGCTAGAAACTAACTTACTTACTTACTTACTTACTTACTTTATTTATTTATTTATTTATTTATTTATTTATTTATTTATTTATATTTGCATCCTATGGGACCCAAAATGGAAGTTCTAGTTGTTGTAGTTCAAGGAAGTGCTAGCTGGGGGATTCTTAGAGTTGTATGCCAAAAAATAACATTTCTATGCTCTACATAGGACCCTTGCATCACATCAGAGACTACCTACTTGCTCTTACTTCTCTTACTTTCTTCCTTCAGTGATTGTCCTGCTTCATCCTTATCCAGGATTTTCATATAAACCATTTAAACAGTGTCTCAATGTCTGATTTTCTCTTTAAATACTGTCTGACTTGGAAATGCTAGAGAAGATTTAGCAATGGTTTCTGAGATGTTGTTTCATCACTGCGCTGGAAATAAAGGAAGTAACAGCACAATTTCTTCACAACAGCTTATAGCTCCTCTAATGGCCTGACACAAAGAAATCTGAAAACTTACTGCATTACTTGAATTCCCAGTCAATGATTCAGTTTCTACCAGCAAATAAAGTGGCCTTTGGTGATGCTGTCCAGCCTTACGTGTTTGTGCTTGTCCTATCTTTTTGAAAATATTGTGTTCTGGAACATATTAATCTTGTGTGCCTATTACACAGGAGAAGAAGCTGTGCTGAAGAAACTGATGTGTTCCACTTCAAAAATGCAAGTAGACAGCACAAAGATACAATCTTTATTGATGCACAAATGCGGTAAACATAGTGCTCCGCTGCATCCAAAGTCTACTGTCGCTGAAAACACAGGCCAAATAAAACAAATAAGTTACCATAGGTGGTGGCGGTGGTGGTGGTAGTGATGATGATGATGATGATGATGGTGTTTTATAACAGACTAACACAACTACCTTTCTGGAAATACAGTCAGCCCTCCAGATTTGCGGGTTTCACTTTTGTGGATTTGATTATTCACAGATTATTTGCTGTCACCTCTGCTGCCTCCCTAAGCAATTTTTAATTTAATTTAATTTAATTTAATTTAATTTAAAGACTCCAAGCCTTGTGAGACTGAGAAACTGCAAACAAGGCTAGTAAGTCCCTATTGAAAACGATGTGGGGCAGAAGTGGAGGTGGCAGTATGCCCCACCAGCCACCCACTTCTGCCTTGTGAAGGAACCCTGATGCCTCAAAGAGATCCATGGTGGGTTGAATATGGCGAACATACCTTTGTGTATGTGTGTTAAATACGGTTTGAGAGGGCCTAGAGTTATTCACAATTTTTTCACTTTCACAGGGGACCTGTGTCCCTAACCCTAGTGAATGTGGACGGATTACTGTAGCACACAGGATACATTTATAAGGAACTAGGGACCCTAGAAAACCTTGAACTGGTCCTTGGGTAACTACGAAAGCACTTAGTTAATGTACCACCAATGGCCAACACTGGTGTTCTTTTTAACTGGATGTGTGCATTTTCTTTCCTGAAAGGAAGATGCTTCTAAACATCAGCTGGCTTATTTAAACAATGATAAAGACAAGGCTTTGGTGGGCAAACAAGGGTAAAACTAAGGAAATTAGCTTACAGGAAAGATGACAAGAGATTACTGAAAGGGTAAATAGGAAGTGAACATTCTGAGGATGAGAATGTAGAGAATTTCAGTTTTTGGGGATATCTGCACAGCACAATAAAGGCATATTGGAGTCATCAGTCCTAATGATGTAGCTTTAGCACTCCATCACACCATCAAAAAGTTAAATATGTTGATGTATTGATGTAATTTAAAACATGCGTAAGCTGATGTGTCTAAGAGATAGATTTTACTTTCACTTACTGAAATTTGTAATTAAGGCTAATAATCTGTCTCTTAATAGGAAATGTTGTTCTCTAAAACCAAGTTAAATATTTGCCAAGCTAACTTAACCTGCTTGTACAGAAGTATGTCCACTTCCTTTGCTACTTTGCTTTTGTATTTTCTTTTTCCTGTCACTTCGTAGTTTAAAGCATATTTTCAATCACTCCTTATGAACTAATAAATGTTCAGTTCCACTAATCTCACGGCAACACATACTAAGTTATCTATACAAAACCCCAATCCAAATGCTTCTAATTATTACTGTTGTTGTTATACAAAATATTTTATACTGCTTTCCAAAGGAAAGCCTTGTCAACACTGTTTTCAAGGTAATTTTTTTAAAAAAAATGTAAAACACATTTAACTAGAACAGCATATACAACATTTGAAAAAGCAGCAAGAGCAAAACTCTAGTTTCTAAAAATTTACATCTATTCATATAAAATAACTCAGAATTGTGTGGCCCTCTTAATGTTTTTCTTTTAGATTGCGACTCACGGCATTCTTCACCATTGGCTATTCTGACTAAGGGCTGCTCGGAGCCACAATTCAACAATATCTAAAAGGATCACAATTCCCACCCCTAAGTTAAAAGCAGATTGACATTTTCAAGGTGTTGAGGTCTAGCTGAAAACAGAGACATAGCCATGTGCAGATGCTACATTAGAGTATTTCAAGTCACTGAGAAGCAATTTGATGCAATTTGATAGTTAGTGTGGTGGACTTGGACTTATGAGGTCCAGATTCAAGTTTCCACTGAGCCACAAAACTTATTAGATGACCTTGGCCTAGTCATTCTGTCTTAACTTGACCTCCCTCCCTCAGAAGGTTGTTTTGGTGAGAATAAAATGAGGAGGGTCATGTTGGCCGTCTTGACTTCATCAGAAAAGAGTCAAGATGTACATGTAATAAATATAAAGCCCAGGTATTTGCAGCTTAGAGTTCCCTGAGGATGGGATATAAAGATAATGTCTGGAATCCTCAGCGCACTGTGTTGCTACCTAACCATGGTACTTACATAGTTACGTAGTGAAACCCAGCCTGACCATCCCACTTACCAGTCAACAGCAGCTGCTATCAACTTGGATCTGTTCTCCTTTCACTCAGGAAGCAGCTAACTAACATTCCCACCCCCTTGAGCAAGCAATCTCCACTCTGAGAGGCACAAATAAAGTCTGTGTTGCAATCCCCCCCTCCCTTGCAGGGGAGATTGTTTGCACAAGGGCGAGGGGAGTAGGACTGTTAGGAAGCTGCTTCCTAATTGACAGGAGAATAAACTCCCATCAATTGCAGCAGCTGCTGACTGATAAATGGGGACTGGAGGACTTTCACAGGCCCTATGTATGTCCTAACCAAGGGGAATACATAGAGACCATGAATATGATGTAGTCACAAAAATGTAATTCTTGGGTATGCATTCATCACTACTCAACAGGGTTCTAGCCAATGAAAACAGAATAATCTCTGTTAGGCCAATCTTGGAAAGAGTTACAGTAAGTAAAATCTTCATTGTCTTAACTAATTAAAAAAAAGGTCCAGAGCTATTTTTAAAAAGCCACTGATTTTATATTTTCTCATTTCCTTTTTAAATTTCTCTCTTCCCCTTTGTCCTCCTGTCTGAACAATTCTAGGGCACAGTAACAAAATGGCTTTTCCACACTATCAAGCAAATATTTTATGCAGATAAAGAAAATAAATGTCAAATGTGAGCTTATCTTAAGCACAGGAACTCTGCATTCTAAACATCCTGTGGCTATTTCTATATTGTTTAATTGTAGGATCATTAAGATCACAATGTCAATAATGTTAAGTAAATGTCATTTTATAAATTGCTGCTTCTCAGTGTTTGACTAGTATCTTGAGATCTTCTCTTATAATTCCTCACACATGCCCCAAATAATCTTATCATCTCTATTTTAGCTGCAGCTGCTTACATATAGCCCTTATGTTCAAAGGTTACACATTAAAAACAAAATGGTTACACTTGATGGGGATTAGTTTGGGCTATATCCTCAGATGGCCTTTACTGTTTATCCAAGGGGACTGTCTTCCAAAACTGGTAGTCCTTTGTTCTAAGGATACAAAATGAGAGGTAGCATATCCAGAAACTAGTTCATTCATTCATTTATCAAGACTCCACTTTTTTTCCAACCATAAGGTTAGCTCACAACAATTAAAAGAGATACAGAAAAAAGGCTCATGTGACTAAAAAATACTGTTATTGTGTGCCTTCAAGTCACTTCAAACTTATGATGACCCTAAAGCAGAGCTTTCCAAACTGTGTGTCGTGACACGCTAGTGTGTCGGCTGCAGTGAGTAGATGTGTCACACAAAAGTTACAAGTGGAGGGGCTACCTCTCCTGCTGCTCTAGGGGGGCAGGTCTGGGTGAAGGGGCTGCCTCTGCCACCGCTGCTGCCCCAGGTCAAAGAAGACCCCAGGGAGGGCAGCAGTAGACCAGGCCCAGGGGGAGGGGCTGACTCTCCTGCTGCCACCATCCTAAGCTGAGGAAGACCTTGGGCAAGGGTGGGAGCAGTGGCGGGCCAGGCTTGAGTGGAGGGGCTGCCTCTCCCGCAACTGCCGCATCTACCCCAGGCCAAGGAAGATCCTGACAAAAGGTGGCAATGGGCCCAGGTGGAAGGGCTGCTTCTCCCACCACAGCCACTGCCGCCCTGGGCCAAGGAAGAGCCCAGCGAGGGCAGCTGTGGGCTAGGTCTGGATGGAGGGGCTGCCTCCACTTACTGAATTACTGTGTCACAAAATGATGCATATCTAAAAAGTGTGTCACCAACATGAAAAGTTTGGAAAACTCTGCCCTAAAGTGAACCTATCAAGCAAGCAGTTTTTCTGGACAAGAGAATGTGACATACGCCCAAGGTAATGCAAAGGTTAAAATATACTATA